>JBBYHM010020047.1:0-10669 GCA_038381775.1 Adansonia rubrostipa
AATAAAAAGTTTGTAGACTATAAGGTTAAGTACTCATTGTGGACAAAATGTGTTATGCATTGGCATGGGCTACACAGAGGCTTAGGCAATATATGTTCTATCGCAAGACTATGTTCATTACAAAGTTGGATCCAATTAAATACTTGTGTGAAGCTCTGACTCTCTCGGGAAAAACTACAAGATGGCAGGTGTTACTTTTGGAGTTTAACGTAGTGTATATGAATCAGGAGGCTATAAAGGGTAGTCCCATAGTTGATTTCCTAGCATTCAGGCCATAAAAGATTATATGCCGTCGAATTTTGATTTTCTTGATGAGGATTTGATGTGCATATGTTAAGAGGAAGAGGTGTCACTCAAAAATGAAACTTGAAAGATGTACATCAATGGCATTGCTAATGCCATAGGGTAGAGTAGATGGGCAATATTAATTTCCCTAAGTGGAGATCATTATCTATTTATTATTAGACTGAATTTTGATCACACTAGCAACATAGCATAGTATGAAGCATGCGTTATGGGGTTGCAAGCTATTATGGAGCGAAAGGTGAAATTCTTGAAGGTGCAGTGATTCAGCTTTAGTGATATATCAATTTTGGGGTGAATAGGAAACCTATGATAGGAAGATGCTGTAGTATAAGAAGTTGATTCTAGTAAAGAAGTTTAAGAAGATTGATTTTTAGCATTTGCTCAAGTAGGAAAATCAAATCATTGTTGCTACAGCTACTTTGTCTGCCATGATAAAGCTGATTGATGGGGCTAAGGTAATGCTAATTAAAGTAAGTATTAATGAGGTCCTTACTCATTGCCACAATGTGAAGACTGAAAAAGATATCCAACCATGGTGTTATGATATCCGAATCATGCTACTGAGAATGATCGGAGAACTATTTGGAGAATGGCCATGCATTTCATCCTTAATGGTGAAGTCCTACATAAAAAAGTCAAGAGCAAGTGCTTTTGAGGTGTGTATATGCCATTAAAGCTGAAAACATAATTTAGGAAGTCCATAAAGGGATATGTGGAACACACCCTATAGACACCCTAATTGAGGCTGGGATATTATTAGATGACCATGGAGGCAGACTACATAAACCATGCTCTCAAATGTGACAAGTGTTAGATATATGCATATAAGATTAATGTGCCTCTATCAAAGGTGCATGTGATGAATCTCAATGGCCATTTTCAATGTACGACATGGATATGATAGGCCCAATTATGCTTAAGGCTTCGAATAGGTACCACTCCTTCTTGGTGGCAATAAATTACTTCATCAAATGGGTGGAAGCTATTTCTTATGTGAATGTGACTAAGTTGGTATGTAAATTTCTCAGAAAAGAAATCATATGCTGATATGGAATACCAAAAAGAATCATTATTAATAATGCTTCAAAATTGAAAAAAAAATGATACACAAAGTTTGTGTGCAATTCAAAATCAACCATCATAATTCACCAACAAACCACTCAAAAATGAATGGTAAAGTAGAAGCAGCCAACAAAAACATAAAGAAGGTTATGTCAAAGATGACCAAGACATATAAAATTTGGCATAAGAAGTTACCATTGGCTTTACATGTTTATCAAATTTTAGTTCGTACCTCTATAGGTGCTACCCTTTTTTCCTTAGTCTATGGGATGGAAGCAATGCTACTAATAGAGGTGAAGATTTTTTATTAAGACTTTCTGTAGAAGCCGAATTAGAAGAGGTTGAATGGATTAGATCCTGATATGAGTAGCTAAAATTCATTAAGAAGAAAACATTGAGGGCTATTTGTCATGGGCAGATGTATTAGAGGAGAATATTGTAGGCATATGATAAAAAGGTTCATCCTTAGTAGTTTTTGAGGGTGAGCTTATGCTTAGAAAGATTATTTCAATCCAAAAAGATGTTCAAGGCAAGTAGATTCCAAATTGGGAGGGGCCTTATGTGGTAAAGAAAGCATTCTCTAGAGGAGCATTAATATTGACCAAGATTGATAGGAATGAGTTACTCAGTTCCATTGTTGGAAACTTTCTTCCACTTAATATTTTAAAAGATGTAAAGTTTTAATATGCATAATTAATATAAATCTGAGTGGCATTCACCTATGCTATATGGCATGTTATCAATCATACACAAACATCCATCAAAAAAGCATTAGATGAAAAAATATTTAACCAGCCAAATCATGATCGAAATCCTAGAAAACAGAAAAGAAAAATAAGATTACAAAAATTTCATCCAAAGCATACTTTGGGTCTTGAAATTTTTCTCTATCTTCATGCATCTAATTCCATCCATGTAATTCATTCATTCATATCCATAAAATATTTAAAAAATAACCACTTTTGTAATCTGATAAAAAAATCCGAACCATCAACTCTAAAACATTTACCCTTCAATAGTTACGGGCCTAAAACCATGCTTATGAGAGTTTTTGACAAATAATGCTTGGAAAATCCACTGCGGTATTAACCTTAGCCTTTTTCATGGCCCACGTAGGCTCGATACCCTAGCACTGGGCCTTAGATGGTTTGAACATCGTCACTTTGGTTCATGCCTTGGTGGCCTAATGGGCTACCCCTGGGTATACGGCCATGCACCCGAGCTAGTAGGTGTTCTGCCCAGATCCTATCCACGTATCTCAGTGTGCATGAGGACTTGGCTACATAGTTGAGGAGTGAGCCCTAGCCGCGTAGCACCTTGGTCAGGCACACACCACCCAACCCCCACCCTCACCCTCTGGGTGCAATCAAGCCGTATCTTAGTAACACCGTAGACTGCCTTTTGTTGTCAAGCTTTACACTCTGATGGAAGCAACGGTGGTAGTAGCTAGGGCTGCTAGTGTTTGAACCCTAGCACCCTTGAGTTAGCGTTTCAAGGTTTTTAGGTTTTTAAGGTTTTTCCTAATGTGAATAACTATACCTAGGAAATCTACACACCATCAGGCTATTGGTTATGAATAGAAGTCATTGATTTCGAGTAGCTTTCTAATTATCAGAAAATAAACAGGTTAATTCAAAAATAATCTACGATCTTTAGATCTTTATCTTCTATGTATAATTACATAAAAAATTTGAAGAAATAGAAAATAAACTTATGTGGTGATGATAGCCACATCTAATTATAAACCCGATAAAAACCCAGATACATTAATTTTAAAATCTAAGGGATCATGATTGGCAAAAAATAATACATATATATATCATGATAAACAACATAATGGAAATCCTGGAATGTGAACTCTCTACTAATTCAATCCATACACAATTAAGGAGAATATTGATTAAAAGTTTTATGTATATAACATAATCACAATCTTGCTCAGATACCACTTGTAATAAAAAATTGATCAAATGCACAATGGAATTTTTAAAAATATTAATCTAATTGTATTGCATCATGTTGTTATATAGAATAAAATCATCCTAATCAGTTACCTGAGTTGCAGATCTGAAGATATCATCAAAGAATACTCAGATCCATGTGAAAGCTTCAACTAACTTAACCTTTTTTACTATTCTCCATTTCTTAAATGGTAGAGTGTGTTGGCACTCTTTGTCTCGATCAACTCTAGATTCATATGGCTTGATCCTTCAAGACCACATGTGTGGCAATAGGTTAAAAATTATGAGACATTGTGATTAGAAACCTTAGGGGTTCAACAAATGGTCTAACTTGAAATCCTAGGCATAATTCTCTTATTTATATCAAGTAACAAGGGTAACCTTAATTTTAATTAAAATAATTATTTTATTGATTCGATACAAAACCCATATATGGCATTAACCCTAGTCTGGATGCCCAATATGATTCGGCGAAGCCCTAGTGTCCATAGATAATATTTTGGCCCGAATTAATTTTATGGAATTTAGCCTATTTAATCTGAATACTAATTAATTCCAATTAAACTATTAATTATATTTAGCCTTATAATTTTTTCATAACTCCAATTATAATTCAAAATAAAATCATGAAAATTTTATTCGACTAAAATAATTATGTACTAATTATCAAAATAAAATTAACTATAATAAAATAATTAATTTAATTTAAATTAAAATATATAAATAAATAAATAAAATAATTTTTTTAATTTATTTAGAATATTTTCATATTTAATTTATAAATAAATATTTAAACAAGACTTAATATATATTAAATTAATTACATAAATAATTAATTTCCATATTTATTTAATTTAAATTAATGTTTATATTTATCCGAAGACAAAGATAGTTAAATTAAATTACAAATTCTTGTCTAAATAAATATTTAATTCAGATTAAATACATATTCTAAATAAATAATACCAAAAAATCATTCTTTATTTATTTACTAAAGAAAATGCCTAAACTTCTAAAGTAAGTGAATATGGCATACCACTTCACTATATTGAGAATCTTTCATCTCCGGATACTTCGATCAATAACTATCCATTAAAGAATTATATTGAGCTAGTGGAGAAACCAATTAGTCACATATAATTAGGCTTCAATAATCTATGTATTAATAATTTTATCCTGAATAATTATCATATAATTATTAATCTCAGAGTTATACCACTAAAGACCTAAGACTGCACTCCCAATTATATACCATATTAAGCAAGCTTTATAAATAGCCTTTTAGTCCAATAACCTTGTCATATATATAATACCCTCATATGATATCTATGATCAACTTAAGGTTAAAAGTCCCTTTTTACCTACTTGATCATGTCATTTAAAGTTCCATTGTACTCTCTATGTGAAAATGATTATCCACCATATTCGAACATTATATCATTTGATAAACAAATGACTGAGGCCTCATCCATTTTCACTATACTGTATAATATTTTTAAGAAGATAACCTTAACTCTTTATGGGATTAATGATTCCATATCTATAACTAAAGCTCTCATCGAGTATAAGTCATATGCCTAATGAACTAGTTTGGTAACTTACTACGTAGATTTAAAACATCAAAGCATATAAGTTGTACAAATTGAGTCAATTACTTATTTAGGATTAAGGTAATTACATAATGAATGTCAAAAGTAAGTTAATCCATGCAAACAAACTTATTAATGGATTAATTGCACTTTAGTCCAGTCCAATATATCACCACCTTTAGGTAATATATCTACATTTCTATTTAAGAGTCTAACCGCTCCAGATGACCAAGACAAGCCACCTCTCCAATTGGATTTACATGATACAATAGTCTTAACATGAGTTAATTTCTTACATTAATCCTATAGACTATGGACTATCGATTTAGACTACTTACCTCATAATGTTGTCTTCCCTCATATAATGGACTATATATCATTCTAATGGTATAAACACAAGTAATTAATGAGCCATATTTGCTTACATTTACTTTAACATGTAAATCTAAATAAAGATGGAATATTAATGATATAATGAAACCTAGAATATATATAAATAATCAATTCAAAATAATGAAATATGTCAAAATGTCTTTCATCCTTAGGGCATTCCTAATAGACATTACCTTAGTGCAAAATTGATCATCATGGATTTGCCCTGGTCAAACCCTTTGACTATGGTTTTGCCTTGGTTATCCCTTTGACTATCACGATTTCACCCTAGTCAAACTTTTTTTACTATAGTGGCACCCTGGTTATCCTTTTAACTATCATGGTTTCACCCTAGTCCTATCCTTTTGACTTATGGTTTCATCCTTGGTACCCCTATGACTACTAGGTTTTGCCTTGGTCACCCCTATGACTATGATAGTTTTACCCTGGCCAAATTCTTTCGACTTAGCTTTTGCCCTGGTTACCCCTATGACATCATGGTTTCACCTTGGTCATCCCTTTGACTATTATGGTTTTGTCCATCTTTTTGGCTTAGGTTTCCCCTTAGTCACCCCTATGACCATTATGGTTTCACCCTAGTCATGCGTTTGACTCTTATCATTTTGCCTTGGTTAAATCTTTTTGACTTAGGTTTGACCTTAGGCACCGCTATGACTATTATGGTTTCACCTTAGTCACCCGTATGACTATTATAGTTTTGCCTTGGCTATCCCTTTGATTATCATGGTTTTGCCCCAGTCAAATATTTTTAACTTAGATTTTTCCCTGGTTACCCCTATGACCCTTATGATTTTGCCCTGGTCATCTTTTTGACTATCATGGTTTTGCCCTGGTCAAATCATTTTGACTTAGGTTTCACCCTAGTCACCTCTATGACTATTATGGTTTCACCCCAGTCATCCCCTTGACTATCATTGATCCATCCTGGTTAAACCTTTCCAATATAGGTTTCACCTGGTCAACCCTTTCGATTCCAGTTTCACCTTAGTCACGTTTTTAACCACTATGGTTTCACCTGGTCAATCTTTATAGCTTGAGGTTTTGTACTCAGCCACCCTTTCCTTTTTTTATTTGTTTGTTTCGAATCTTTCACCCAAAATTTTTTTTTACCATATATTGATTTAAATTATTTTTTGAGACTTTACAACTCGAACAAAAGTTTTTCTATGGTCTTTGCCGTATTCTTGATCCTCAGCAACGACCAAAGAGGGACACCTAATTTCACCGAGCTTTTTTCCTCGATAGTCCTAGATATCTAAAACTAAGAATTAGGTAATTGTTTTGTTGGGGGTCGACCTCTTCCATGAGGAATAAGCTTTTTTTAGACTTATTTGGTCATGTTTAGATGGTCGTTCATGCGCATGATTGAAAAATTGACATTTCAAGGATAATAGAGAATAAGTCTCTAATAAAAAATGAGTATTAAAGGGCAAAATTAACTTTTAAGTATCTTTTGTGGAAATTTTGAAATTCATTTTTGGATATGATATCATGGGCAAATTCTCTATTTTAAAAAAATTTTGTCCTGCTTCATGAAATTTTGAGTCAACTATCATATATTTTTACTGATAGACCTGTAATATTTATGCATACTCACCCCAAAAAATCTAAAATGTTCAAGAAAAGTATGTGTTGGCATCTTATACCGTGAGGCATCAAATTGTCAAATTTATTAATTAAATTTTCAATTTTCACGGTACCATGAGTTTCTCACTCGCGTAAGTTTCTTTGTGAAAATAGTCTTGAATTTTAATTTTTTTATTTCTATCAATTAATATTTTGAGCAATGTGCTAAATTTGGCTCATTCTTATAAATGTGAATTTATTTTCTCATTTTCTCATTTTCAAAATACGAAATATTTTACTTTGTAAAATTTTTTTGTAGAATTTTCTAGAGTTCAGAATTTTTAACTTTTTCAAATACTTTCAAAAAATTAATATGAATTCAGTTTTTGAAATTTTAATTCTTTTTTTGAATTTACCCTTTTTTTCAAATATGGATTTCATTCTTAAGGATTGTTCCCATCGATTCTTACGAGTTTGGAATTTATAACCACCCTTTTCCATACATAAGATTCCCTAATTTAGTACGGAAAAAAGAAATTCTTTTTTTTAGATCTTAACACTTGTGTTATTTTTCAAACATCTTAGTAGGATTAAAAAATGGAATTTCCCATTCCATGAATTTTCCTACTAAAAAATAAAATATAATAATAAGAAACTTCCAAGCATAAAATATAATTTTTTTCTAAAAATTTTCTCATTAATTTTGCTTTCCTATAATATGAAAATTTTCATCTAGTACATTAAATTTCCTTTTGGGCCCTATATTTTAGAATTGTCTTATTTTTTTGGACATTTCTTTCCAAATTTCCATAAAGGATCCTTTTAATTAGTTTCCTCAACTTGGAATTTTTCCATGAAAATTTTTATCTAAATTCCTATCTAGTGAATATTTTTCCATTTATTTTATTTATTTATTTTTTATGGGCCAAGGAAACTTTTATTAGGCTTATTGGGCTTGTTGGAAATTCTAAACAAGCTTGTTAGGTGTGTTGGAATATCCAAAAAGGCTTATTGGGCTTGTCGTTGGAATATCCAAATAGGTACATTGGGCTTGTTGAAAATTCTAAATGAGCTTGTTAGGCATGTTGGAATATCCAAAGGGGTTTATTGGGCCTGTTAAAAATTCCAAATAGGTTTATTAGGCTTGTTAAAAATTCGAAATAGGCTTGATAGGTTCGTTTGAAAATCATGGAAAAACATTTTAATTTTTCCCCACCTACCAGGCAACCAAAAGCAAAACAAAAATTCAAAAAAATATATATTAAATTTTGGCCAAGAGAGGAAGTTCCCTCATTTGGCTGAATTATTATCATTTGTTTCTTTAGTGATTCTTAGCACCAAAAAAAAGGCTTTTCACTTAGTTTTTAAGCTTTTTTCTCATATATTTCAAGTTTTAAAGATAGTTTGCACAGAAATTTCTTTTCCATTTTCTTTCTTTTGGTGCATTTGATGATAACTTGTGCTCATGGATTATTAATCCATGTTTAAGGGCTAAGTGTGAAAGCCATGATCCATTTGGGAGATTGTTTCTTCATGTTTTCTTTAATAAAGACTTGGTTGTGATTAGATATATGGTTTTGTTGAAATGATGTTACCATAAGATGTAAACATATACATATTACTTTTATGCTATTTACATTCACATTTTCATGTAATATTTTCATAAAGTATGCTATATGTTCATTTCCATGATTTCATGCATATGGATGGTGATTTGAGCTTACTAATGACTAAGATACATGTTTATTTTCCCATGTGTGATTGGGATAATGAAACAAAATTTGTCTTGGTTATTCTTGAAATGGCCAAATAGTGAGGGCCTTGAGATAATTTTTTAATTTTATTTTTACACCCTTGGAAGTTATTTTGAAATGTTTGGAAGCTATGTGGTCCCTAAAATATTTTTCCTAATTTTTTTAAGCCTTTGGATAGGTGTTTCTAGGCATCGCCGATCCTAATCAGGGTTGTTTAGTGAAGTTTTAAATTTTTTAGGTCATTTTATAATTTTAAAAAATTTAGAGTGCTTAACTACAAAAATTAAAAAGTTATTCCAAGGCCATCTATGCTAGGCTGAATGACTTATAGGACCTTTAGTGCTATTTTTCATGCATTTTAAACATGATTAAATGCATTCCATGCATTTTTGGTCTTTTAGGGGCCATTTCATAATTTTACAAAGTTTCATGGTTGAATTGCGAAATGAAAAGAAATATTCTAAGGCTAAAGATGCTTAGCCAGATAGTTCTAGGAATATTAGATAATTTTTTTATGGTTTTCCTGTGTTTTGATGTCTGTTTGTAATTTTAGTTATTTAGGGATTAAATTGAAAAAATGGAAAAATTAAGAGTCCATTTAGCATAGGTTTACATTTTAGGACTAATTAGGTTATTTTTCACACTATATTAGCCATTTAGGATATTTAGAATATTTTAAGAACATTTCTAGTAATTTAAGCCATTTTGAGGTCAAAAAGTAATTTTGCAAACCTTAAGAGCCTTTTAGCAATTTTCGTTATATAGGTTATATTTGTCTCATAAATTACCTATTTAGGGTATGATTATTATTCTATGATATTTTTTAGTCCTTTAGGGTATCGAGATACTTTCACGTCGAAGGTATAGCTTAGGAGCATTTTAGTAATTTATCATAAAACCAAGTGTTTTGAGGTCACCGCATTACTTTCATGTTGAAGGTGCACTTTAGAGATGGGTTGATCATTTCATGATATTTTTTAGTCTTTTAGGATACCGAGGTATTTTCATGTCGAAAGTTTACCTTAGGGATATTTTGGTAATTTATCTTAAAATCAAGTCTTTTGGGGTCACTGGGATATTTTCGTGGCAAAGGTGTACTTTAGAGAACATTATGGTCTTTTCAACAAAGTCCAACTCTTAGGACAAGTTTGGTTGTTTTCCAATAAAATCGATGTTTTTCCAAAAATTGAAACAATGTCTTTAAGTTAAAGTAATGCATGAAATGTCTCCCGGTATATAAAAATGATTCTATAGATTATTTTAATAATGGAATATCCTTCTCAAAATGAGTAAAATAAAGATTTCTTTTCAATTTTCCTAATTCATGTTTCCCTGGCTTCATTCAGCAGGGTACTGTAAACAACTAACTTCATCTGGGCCCTTTTTCCAACAGTCTTAAATATATGAGATTAAGAACTTAGCAATTGGCTTGGTAAAGGTCGATCTCCTCTAAGCAAGTTGGGTGTTTTCAATACCAATTTAATCACACCTAAATGGCCGCGTATGAACATGACAAAAAATGCAATTATGAGAATTGTAAAAAAAAAATCTCATAGAAAAAGGACAAATATTCGAGAGAAAAATTAGCTTTTAAATATTTTCTTGCCAAATTTAAAATTTATCTTCGCAAATAATATCACTATCAAATTTCTTATTTTAGGGATTTTTCAATTTTTTTGTGAAATTTTAAAAGTTGATTGTTGTATATTTTTATCAATATTTATGTAGTATTAATACCCAAAAATTGGTTTTTAACTTTATCCTTATAAAATTTTGAAATTCATTTGTGCAGATGCTATCATAGTTGAATTTTTTATTTTTATGAATTTTTCAAGATTTTTTTTTTTGTAAAATTTGAGAAGCTAACTATCATATATTTTTACACTCATGTTCAATATTTATGCCAATACTCACCCTAAAAAATAAAAAAAATATTCAAGAAAAATTTGTATTGACATTTTATACCACGAGGTGTCAAATTATCAATTTTATTAATTAATTTTGAATTTTTCATTGTACTATAACTTTTTGCTCCTGA
>JBBYHM010020079.1:0-10665 GCA_038381775.1 Adansonia rubrostipa
TGTGTGGTTGCCAGCCTTTGGCTTACAGGATTAGTCGAATAGGCTAGAGAGAGACCAGCCAAAATTAATTGTAATGACGCAGTTGGATCTTCCATGCTCATCCATAATTCCCTCCCAACAGCCTCAAGCGCCTCTAGAGGCTGTCACCTCCATGGACAGTGATTTGTTCAACGCTGCAGAAGATGGTGACATGGAACTCTTTAATAAGTACCAGGGCGGTCTTCATTGCCTGGTCGACGGAAGGCGAAACACAGCTCTCCATATTTACTCCAAACCGGACGACGCCAGCTAGAGTTTTCCATTAATTTTGTCGAACAACTGGTCTATAATTGTCCATCACTGCTGCTGCAAGTCAATGCCAGAGGCGAAATCCCATTGCACATAGCAGTTCGATATGGTCATTCTAAATAGGCGAATTCCTTACTGAACTCGCCAAAGTAGTGCATCATGAAGATGTGGAGAAGGGGATGTCGCCGGAAGCAAGCAGTAGCAGGCTGAGGCAGATGTTGACAACTAGGGATATGGAGGAAAATACTGCTTTCCAGGAGGTAGTTCTAAGTGGTAACGTTGATGTGGTGCGACTACTGGTGGAGTAATTAGATCCTGACTTGTCATTCTCTGCTAATAAAAGCTGTGAGACCCCACTCTACATAGCTGCGAAGAGATCAGGGAATCACCTTTTGATAGCTGAGATATTGGATCATTGCAAGTCGATGGATTATGGCGGCCCTGATGGTACAACAGCTTTGCATGCAGCAGTCATGGACCCCAGAAATGAAAGTAAATGTGCTCAATGTTAGCGATTTGGTTGGTACTTTTTCTATTTACCTCAGTAATCGGTACCATATCGGTGTTTGGTCATACCAATTGGCACGTACATTTTTAAGGTAAACGAATGATATTAACATAGTACTGTTTCGATTTTTGCATGGGCCTATATTTATTGTACTGGCCTGTATCAATATTCATTAGTATACAAGCTTGTACTGATGTGAATAAGATTTTAATTTTTTCTTTTAATTTTTACTTATTTTTTTTTAAACAATCAATTTCTAATTTTTTTGTTTTGATTTTTTTATAATTATAGTTAAAAATAAAATATATTCAATAAAATTTTAAAATACTCTTTAATAATTTTCATATAATTAATTAATTTATTTAAGTATGACATTGCAGTTAACAACACTTTAAACTTTGCTTTGTAAAATTTTAAAAACAATTCTACCCCACGCTTTTCTTAATATATCATACAAATCATGAGTTAGTTATTAAGTGTATTAACTTTTAAATAACTTAATTTTTTGGAAATTATTTATCTTAATCATTTAATTTTGTTTAAAAATAACATTTTAGTCATCACAAGAAGTCTTAATAATTAAAACATTATTTTTCAAATTAGATAATTAAAAAATTACTCTTACTTTTCTCCATTTTTTATTTTACCTCATATAATTTCTTTTATCTTATTTATCTCAAGCTTTTAATTTTGTATCAATAAAAGATTAGATTCATATGTACCTGGACTGAGGCTTGTACATAGCTTTCATAATTTGATTGATCTAATTCAGTTCGTATTATTATTTAATAATAATAATTTTTTTCAATTTAAATATAAAAAATAAAAAATATTAATATAAAAATATTTTTAATTTTTTTTATTAATTTATTAATAGTAATTCGACTTTCAAGCCGGACTGAGCTTGATTTACACTTAAAAGGAAATAAAAAAAATACTGATCCGGTCTATGGACATCTTATATGGTTGTGTTTGAGCTTGAATTTTTTTTTTAATAGTGATTGTGAGGAAACTAATAGAGGCAATAAAGCAATTAACCAAAGAAACCGATGACAAAGGCCGGACTCCACTTCACTACGCCGCGTGTTTCGCTAGCCGCTCGGTTGCGAAACTGTTATTGGAAATTGATGCATTTGCCGCTTGGTTAACGGATAAAGAGAGGGGGATATCCGCTCTTCGTATGGCAACTTGGCGGGGCTATAGAAGGATAATGGAAGACATAATCTCCCACTGTCCAGGTTGTTCCGAAATTGTCGACAACAGAAGCTGGAATTTTCTTCAATTCGCCGCAGTTACGTTAAATCCCAGAGGAATTACGTCATTCTTATGCAGTTATAAATATAATTTCAGGGGTCTATCAATTAGAAAGCTTTTGGATGAAAAGGATGTTAATGGGAACACGCCTCTCCATGTCCTTATCTTTGGCCATCCTAAGCACTTTGGTTATCTTCTAGTTTTCCAAAGATTTTCATCTCTTGGATCCGACGGATCTGTCTACTACGGAAAATCAGATTCAAAAACCAAGGTAAGCGGCTCACTCCCAGTTAGCATGATCACCTCTTTTTTTCTTTTTTTTCCTAAATAATTTTAATTATTATTCATAAATATTAATGTAGTTCAAAACTTGATTTTAAGTTGAATGCATTTTTAATAATATATTTGAGTCCTAATTTTACTATGTTCTTGCATGTTAGTCCTACTCCTCCCTCCTAGTTTTTCTCATGATAAGCTTCTATATTTGTGCTTATTATTCAATGATTTGCTAAAATAACGTTATCTTATATAAGTTAATTCTTGAATTACTTATTATTTTATATTCTCCGCATATTATCAATTTGTTTTAAGCTGTATGCTTAACAAAAAAACATAATTTTCATAATTTATCAATGAATTTTATGCATGTGAATAGTGCTAATTAACATCTTCAAAGTAATGAACAAAAAATAATAGAGCTTGCCTAACCTGATGTCTTCACCTTAGTTTAAATTAATTTTTACTTTTTCTATTATGTATACATTTTTTAAAAATATTGATAGTCTTTGTTGTATATCTATCGTATTTAAATATGGTTTTATTTTTTAAAATAATAAATAAATAGTTTAATTCCTTTTTTTAGTTCAAACAATATAATCAATAAGATAACTGAATTATAACAAAAAAAAGTATTTTTACATTAAAATTTATATTAATTGATTTTTTATTTGTGTTATTAGATTACGTAATGAAAAGTAAGCTTCTACCATTTCACGAAACTCATTCTTCCAATGTAATGAATAGAATTGTAAAAGTTAATCGTTGTTGAAATTAACAAGTAATTATGTGGTGCAGGGGAAACAAATTCAGGAAGTGTTGAAAGAAAGAGCTAACAAAGCAGAAAGGCAGGGGAAAATGATGTACGACTCCAATATGTATGCGAAGGAGTTGAAGATATCCCTTAAAAACATGAAATAATGGGAGGGAAAAGCTAGGGAGACCCATTTACTGGTTGCAGTGCTTGTAGCAACTGTAACACTTGCCGCAACATTCACCGTTCCTGGTGGATACAAGAATGAGCAAGGTTATGTGACCTTAAAGTCGTGACTCGGGTTTTAAAGCCTTCATTATAACCGATAACTTGGCATTTATTTCCTCTCTTTTAGCCATCTTCCTTCACTTTTTCTTTGTGTCTCTTGGTAAGCGCGATCATTATTTACTAGTCCTTTGGCTTAATCTGACGGATTGGTTGACTTTCGCAATGTTAGCGATGGTAGTTGCATTCAGCACCGCTACTCACACATTGTTGGAGATCAGATTGAACTAAGAAACTAAGCTCTGGTCGAACTAATTTTTTTTTTTTTTAAAACTTGATCCCCTTTAAAGGAGCAATACAATAGGCTAGAGGAAAACAACACAATCAACAAAAAATTGAGCAAAAACATGGAAAGCACAATCAGAACACAACAGTACCCATAACACAATCAGAAAACACATGAAATTACAGGAATAATTTGGTGGTTTTCATTGCTTTGAAAATTATAATTTATCTAATATAGTAATTTTAAAGAATACCTTAAAAGTACTCGATAGCAAAACCGAAAATATAAAGTTATAACAAATAATGAAAAGGTAATTCCTGGAATTTTTCATCAAAAACAAAGGTGTTGTAATATCGTTGAATAAATATTTAAAGTTATAAAAGGATGCATTAATGTCTGACGTAGGAAGCCCTGAAGGTATCATTTGGTGATTCAGAAGAGTTATGGCTTTAGTTAGAGATTAGCCTAATTAACTACCTAAACAATGCAGATGGATCCATTTCTTCTTAACAGCTTATGCAAATAGAAGAGTAATAAATTTGATTTCTTTTTGTTATTAATAATTTCATCAAATATAACCTAGAATATGTGAATAACCCATATATAGCAAACGTTTATGATCAGGTTTCCCTATGGGCTGGACACTTGTCTAACCCATATTAGACGAGGCTTGGGTAAAACCTTGTAATTTTGGTCGGCTCGAATGGATAATATAAGATCAATACAAATAATGAAGATTAAAAATAAAAATTTAGGTATAACCTGATAGTTAAGATCAGAATAAAGTTAAAAGGAAAAACATTTTCGTACTATTGAAAATGCAATTTTAGGTATAACTTAATAGTTACAATTGGAATCAAGTAAATTAAAAGAAGAACATTTTCATGCTAACAAAGCAACAAATTTAAGTATAATCTAACAGTTAAGATTGGAGTAAAGTAAGTTAACCAAAAAACATTTTCATGCTAACCTAAATGCAAACTTAGGTATCACCAAACAGTTAAGATTAGAGTAAAGTTAAAGTATTTTCCCACTAACCAATATGCAAATTTAAGATTGAAATAAAATAATTTAAAGGGAAACATTTTCATACTAACAAAAATGTAATGTGTTATTTAATGGTGAAGTTATATTATCAAATAAAGATAAAGATATCCTTTAGTGATTTAGAATAGTTATGCTTTTAATTACCTTAGAATTAGAGATTAGCTCAATTAATTACTCAAATAATGTAGATGGATCCCTTAATTAATTCATCCATTCCTTTTTAACAGCCTATCCAAATAGGAGAGTGATAAATTTGATTTTTTTTTTGTTTTTACCTTTTTAATAATTTCTTTAAATATAATTTAGAATATGTTAATAATCCATATATAGCAAATGTTTGTTACCAAACTTGCTTATGGGTCGAGTAGCCTGTCTAGCCCGTATTAGACCGAGCTTGGGTAGGAATTTTTTGTAATTTGGGTAGACTTGGCCCAACAAAAATTACTATTTAAATAATTCCAAAATCATTTTTATTTAAATTTAATTATAAATAATAATAAAAAAATAAAATTTTAATATTATTTTAAAACAATGAGATAGGTTTTTGTGTTGGCCTAGGCCCAACTCAACCTGAGCGAAGAAAGAAAGCTAAGCTGGGACTTGACATTTGAACACCTATATTTATGATCCAAATTTTATTTTCTTAATTATTTTTAGTAAAAAAATGTTATAAATTTCTTATAAAATAGTTTGCTCAAATTTCATATTTTGATATCTAGGAGGCATTTCACTTATTCATCTATAAAATGTAAAATAGTTTTTTTTTAAGCAAAAACTTTGTTTCTTTTACTTTTCCTTTTAGGACAATCGTGCTTTGTAGGATGTTCGATTGCTGCAAAATTCCTCATGTTTGAGCATTCAGATCAACTTGAAGCATAATTGTGAATATATTAAAATTTTCTACATGAGCCTAGTCGAGTTAAATCTTGCTGTCTTTTAAAATTCTTATCCAAATGTTGATTCAATTCTATCTGTTAACTTTGAATAAATCCATTTTTATTGTTTATAATATTAAAATATATTTTATATTAATATTTATATATACTACAATTGTAAATATACATAAAATACTTTTATTAATCAAATAATAATATGGGTCTAGCTGAACCAAATTAATAAAATATCAATTTAGGTCCAACTTAATTTGAATTGAATCGGATAGATAATCATCCTAAAACAAATTTATTTATAATAAGATCAATTAAAATAGTAAAAACCAAAATAAAAATTTAGGTATAATTTAACAGATAAGACTGAAATAAAGTAAGTTAAAAGAAAAACATTTTCCCACTATCCAAAATTCAATTTTAGGTATAACCTAATAGTTATGATTGGAACCAAGTAAGTTAAAAGAAAAATATTTCGTGCTAATCAAACTATAGGTATAATTTAATAGTTAAGATCGGAATAAAGTAAACCTGCTCATGGGCCAGGCTGGGCTTGAGTATTGTATTAACATTAAATATGCTTGCCCAAGCCTGGTCCAGCCCGAAATATGGGCATCAAATTTTGCCCAAGCCCGTCCATATTTATAAATAGATAGTCCAAACCCGTTTAGGCCCGCCCATATTATATATTTTTTATAATTTATTTTTTAAAATATAATTTTTATTAATTTAATAATTTTCTTTTATTAAGTTTATAAATATAAATAATTTAACTTAGCTTTTAAAGTTTACACTATAATATTATATATATGTATTATTTATATGACAAAAATTACATAATACATAAAATATAAAATAAAAAAATATATAATATAATAATAAAATGGGCCGGGCCGGGCTTGGGCTTTGGAAGTTGAACCTAAGGCCCAGCCCATTTTTTAATCGGGTTTATTTTTTATCCAAGCCCCTTTTTCGGGCCTATTATGTTTGTCCAAACCCTTTCAAATATCGGATGGATCTTCGGAATTTGAGCAGGTAGCCCGACCCTTGAGCAGGTCTAGAATAGAGTAAGTTAACCAACAAACATTTTCATACTAACCTAGAATAAAGTAAGTTAACCAACAAACATTTTCATACTAACCTATATGCAAACTTAGGAATAACCAAACGGTTAATATTAGAATAAAATTAAAGTATTTTCGTACTAACCTAAATGCAAATTTAAGATTGGAATAAAGTAAATAGAAGGAATTTTTGTACTAAAAAAAGGTAGTGCGTTATGTAATAGTGAAGTTATATTATTGAATAAAGATAAAGATATCATTTGGTAACTCAGAAGAGTTATGACTTTAATTACTTTAGAATTAGAGATTAGTCTAATTAATTACCCAAACAATGTTGAGGGATCCCTTAATTAGTTCATCCATTCTTTCTTAACAACCTATGCAAATCGAAGAGTGATAATTGTGATTTTTTCTTGTTTTTACCTTTCTAATAATTTCTTTAAATACAACTTAGAATATGTGAATAATTTATTTATAGCAAACGTTTATGACTAAACTTATTCATAAGTCAGATAGTTTGTTTAGCCCTATTAGACCAAGCCTAGACAGGAATTTTTTTTTTTTTTTGTAATTTGGGTCAGCTCGACCCAACCAGAATTACTGTTTAAATAATTTTATTTTTTATTTAAATTTAATTATAAATAATAATATAAAAATAATTTTTTAATATTATTTTAAATAATGAAATAGGTTTTTGAGCTAGCCTTAGTCCAACTCAACCCATGCCTAGGCAAAAGAAAAAAATAAATTACTGAGCTGGCTTATGGATACTTCTATTTATGACCCAAATTTTATTTTCTTAATTATTTTTAATAAAAATGTTATAAATTTCTTATAAAGAAGTTTGCTTAAATTTCACATTTTAATTACCTAGGAAGAATTTCACTTATTCATCTACAAAATGTAAAAGAAATTTTTTTTAAAGCAAAATCAGTGTTTCTTTCCTTTTTTTTTTTATGGTTCAACTCGTTGCAAAATTCCTCATGTTTGAACGTTCAAATTAACTTGATGCATAATTATGAACATATTAAAATTTTGTTTATGAGTTAAGTCGAATTAAATCTAGTTAGTCTTTTAAAATTATTGTCCAAAAAGTTGTTTGATAGTTGGGATTATCAGGGTTGATCCCTAATTACTAAGAGTTTAGTACTCTAACAATGAATCACATGGTTATTGGCTATTATCTAAAATTTTGATTTGGCTAGCTCTGTTAAGTTCGAAAAATCCATTTTTATTGTTTATAATATTAAAATATATTTTATATTAATATTATATATATATATATTCAAATTTTAAATATAAGTAAAATATTTTAATTAAACTATAATTTGAAACCAGAATGAAAACTTAGGTGTAAATTAACAGTCAAGTTTGGAATAAAGTACGTTAAAAAGAAAAACATTTTCATACCATCCAAAATGTAAATTTAAAAATAACCTAACAGTTACGATTAGAATCAAAGTTAAAAGGGAAAATATTTCCATACTAGCCAAAATGCAAATTTAGATATAATTTAACAATTACGATTGGAATAAAGTAAGTTAACGAAAAATATTTTTGTTCTAACCAAAATGCAAATTTAGGTATAACCAAATTGCTAAGATTGGAATAAAGTTAAAAGAAAACTATTTTTGTCCTAATCAAAATGCAAATTTAAGATTGGAATAGAGTAAATTGAAGAAAAAAAACATTTTCGTACTAACAAAAATGTAATGTGTTATATAATGATGAAGCTATATTATCGAATAAAGATTCAACTAGCATGTATTATGATGGGAACGAGTGCAATATTATTGAATGAAGATATGAAAGGGTAAGAGATTAGATTAATGATTTTGGAATAAAATACACTAATACGTGATCATTACATAATATTTCATTTTAATTTTTACAATTTAACTTTTGAATTCACAATGTTTTGAAAAATATTTCAAACTCATCAATTTCATCAACAACAACTAAAAATTCAATGAAATAAATCTCGTTAACACCAGGTAGATATACATATATGACAAACGGTCAGGGGTTTGCTTTTTTTTTTTTATCAAATAGATATTTACATGGACATAAATGTGGCTTGAATGTGACAAGTCTACGGAAGTAACGAGATATTTATGCTCATAAAAAATTTAGGTTTAGTTCAAAAATAATTAAATTTGACTCGGTTATTGTCAGGTTGATCTCGAATCAAGCTATCAAGCGAGTTGAACTTGTGTATTCTAAAACTTGATTCGAATAGTTTATGAGCCTAATCTAGCTTTTTTTTATTTTATTTTAATCAGTATTGAAAAATCTCAATTTAAACTCGAATTCGAGCTCGGGCACAAATAATCGAGTTTGAAGTATAGTATGAGAGTCAAGCTATTTTTGACTAACTAAACGAGCCTAATTAGCAATCTTGAACAGTTTAGTTTTTATATCGTATAATGAAGATCCAAATGTAAGGATTTTGCTAACAAATATTTTAAAAGTAATTTTTAAAATTAATTAAATTATTATTTATAATAACACTTTTATATTAAATACAATAGTTAATAATTAATTTAATGATTTTCCATAACATTAAAAATTATAATTTATTTAATACATAACCTTAAGGGTGCTTTTAGGTATTTGATATAAAAAACCGAAGATATAAAAATAAATCATAATAATAGAAAGGCAATTCGTGAAATGTTCTATACGTACCATCCAAAAAGAAAGGTACTGTAATGCCATGGAATAAAGATTCAAAGTTATATAGAGGGCACATTGATGATTGAAATGGGAAGCAATAACATGCAGAAGAATTATTTTGTACGTCTTAAATTACGTTAGAATTAGAGATCAGCCCAATTAATTACCTAAATAATGCAAATAGATCCCTCATTTAGCTCATACATTTCCTCTTAAAAGCCTCTGCAAATAGAGATAAATTAGATCCTTTATGCTACTATTTTTTTAAATAATTTCTTTAAATATAACCACCTAGAATATGTGAATAATCCATATATAGCCGAAGTTGATGATCCAAATTAGTTTTTTAAATTGTTTTTAGTAAGAAATGTTAAAATTTTCTCATAAAGAAGTTTGCTTAAGTTTCACATTTAGATTACATTAGAAGCATTTCATTTATTCATCTACATAAAAGTAAAAGAGTTAAAAAAGAAAAAAAGGGCAAAAACATTCTTCATTTTCTTTTTTTTTTTACTTTTACGACAATCATGCTTTCGCAGATGCGCTGCGGGTTCAGCAGTTGTAAAATTCCTTATGTCTTAGAATTCAAACTAACTGTAAAAACATAATCCGAGTTTGTTTTAGATCTAGTTGGTCTTTTAAAATTTTTATCCAAATTTAACCTACATTGATCCATTAAGTCCAAAAGAAAATCCATTTTAACTATTTAAAATATTGAATATTAAAAAAGATTTCATATTAATATTTACAAATACTACAAATTTAAATTTAAGTAAAAAGTTTTATTTAACAAAGTAATTCATGCGGTGAGACCATATTACAAGATATTTGTATGGGTATGACTCAATTTGAATCAAATCAGATAAATAGCTTAACTCTTAAACAGATTTAATATTTGTGTCTTATCCACAATATATATATATATATATATATTATGTTTAACTACATTTAGGAGTTAACTTTAATAAATTAAATGTTTTCTTGTAAGCTCTAGTGCTGTAAAATTGAAATCCTAAAATGCTATCCATGTGGATTGAGCTAGACTAAACAATTAGACTTAGTAATTCGTGTATTTAATTATGTTATATTCATGACATTTTTTTGAGTTATTATTATGTTTAAAGTATTATAAATTTATATAAATTTTAATATGTTAATATTTCATTTTATGTAAATTTTGATTCGTTGATATATTCATATCATATTTATATTACATAATCGTATTGCATCCAATATTATCATGTTTAACTACAACGCAAACCTTAACAAGCTGAGAGGCCTTGCCATTCATTTTCACTCTTCTTGTAATTCAATAGTTCCTCAATGAAAACATGATTCACATTTATTCCTACTGTGTACTTTTGGGGTACTCGGTTTCAACTGGACATTCTCTTTAGAGA
>JBBYHM010020131.1:0-10663 GCA_038381775.1 Adansonia rubrostipa
TCGATAAAGATCTATTGAGAACTAGCGGATTATGTGAGTTAGAAAATCTGAAAGTTGATGATAATTGAAGAGCAAAAATTGGCAAATCTGTGCCAATAGCAAGTGGACAATTCAGTACTACATAAATGATTGGAGTTAGATTGGATCCCACACCACATGCTGCATAGAATACATCCCCTTTTTCTAATTCCTATGATTTGATCTTGTATAAAAAGTTGGAAAAATTCTGCTTTAGATTGCCTGTTTAAGTGTGGAACTTTATGGCTTAGATTTTGGATAAAAAGTTTATAAATTTAAATTATTTTAATATGATTTAATTTATCATTTAATATATAAAAATAATATTTTAATAATATTTGTGAATAATAAAATAAGTATTGAATCAGTTTAGATACAATTTTACAAGAGTTTAAACAAAGAAAATTTAAAAATTTTGAATCGAAACTCGACCATGAATAAGTGTACAACTATACCTCTTTGATTACATTAATATTTCAACATAGGTCACACCCATGGCCAGTAGATATGAACCTAGTATCTGTGCAACCACGGAGCTAGTTATAGATAAAAATAAAAAATTAAATGAACACATTTTTATTTTGAGATGGCAAATTTAATTATATTTAACATATAAATAGGTTTAACTAAATATATATTAAGCGATTTTTAAAATTTTTGAGATATTAGGGCACTAGTCTTGTATCTATGTTACTTAAAATCAAGATAAGTGTTAGATATGAATATCTTTCATTAATTTAAATTTTTTATGCATTTAAAAATTTATATTTTTATATTTATCTTCGAGTATACCTCGAATATAAATATTTAAAAAAAATTAAAAAAATAGCATACCCTGTAATATGAACCGAAATACTCAACCAACTCTCATAGTAAATAACATGTTGGAAAGCTGCAAAATGACTGTCAAGCTTATTATCTGATCAGCAGACGGCCAGCATAATGTCTGTGAAGATTGGCTCATATTTTGGAAGTCTGGACAAATATATATATATATTAATATTGAGAGGAAGAATCCACTTATATATAATTTTAACTCGAACCAGCTCGGTCACGAGCGCCTCTAACCGCAAGCTTTAGAGCGATTATACAGCGGAATTTCATGCATGAACCCTAATGTATCGGTCATTTGTAACAAATGCTCACTCTCTCCTCACAACTCTCGTTTCTCTCTTTGGAAACATTCAAAAGTTTCCAAATCAAAGCTCTCTCGGCTCATCTTCTCTGAGAAAAATTAACTGTTAAAACAATTTTCTCCAAAAACCCATCATTGCAAAAAAAAAAAAAAAGATGACCCCCGATCTGATTCATCGGAAAACTCTTACTGCACGAAACTATAAACCTTCAAACCTTGTAAGAAACTCGACAACCCCACTTTGGTACCTGGTTCAGAAACAGCGTTTTGTATTTCTTCTTGTCGGAATCGCCATTGCTGCACTGTTTTTCAATACTTTCCCTGCATTATCATCACAAGAACCGAGTCATGGTATAATTTTATCCCAATCCAGTCATCTGACTCGGAGAGTCCTCTATGAAGCGTTAGGAAGCAAAGATGTTGCTGGAAAGGTGCCATTGGGAGTGAAAAGCAAGAGCTTGAGGATCGTTGTGACAGGCGGAGCTGGGTTCGTGGGAAGCCACCTAGTGGACCGACTGATAGCAAGAGGCGATAGTGTGATCGTGGTTGATAACTTCTTTACAGGACGGAAAGAGAATTTGATACACCATTTTGGGAACCCGAGGTTTGAGCTGATCAGGCACGACGTTGTCGAACCAATCCTATTGGAAGTCGATCAGATTTACCACTTGGCTTGCCCTGCTTCTCCTGTTCATTACAAGTTCAATCCCGTCAAGACCATTATATCCTTTCTCGCATTCTTTTTCTTCGAACTGAGTAATACATTTAGATTTGACACTCACAGTAAATCTAAGTAACATAAAAATTAATCTCCAAACTTCAACATAGTTTTGCTTTGTTTTGAGAGGAGCTGCCCTTGTTGGGTGTATAAAATGTTTTTTCATTGGTAATTTCTATTCCATATGCAACTTTGGAAACTTCTTAAAGATATCTTCTGTCATTAAGTTATTGCAGAAATGAACATTTTTCAAAAAAAAAAAAAAAAAAACCAAAACGTATGAATCTTTTTGTTAAAAATTTCTTCTTTTGACAAAACATAAGATGTCAATGTATCTTCCTTTTTTTTCTGTCGGTCGTTTAGTCTGAAATCCTTGATTTGATTTGATGGGGCTATCGATGGGATCCACAAGACCAATGTGGTGGGGACATTGAACATGCTAGGGCTTGCAAAAAGAGTTGGTGCCCGATTCTTGCTAACAAGCACCAGCGAGGTCTATGGTGATCCGCTGCAACATCCCCAGGTTGAGACCTACTGGGGTAACGTCAATCCCATTGGTTAGTGCATTAGCATTACACTCCGATTCTTCATTTTTCTTAAAATATCTGTATTTAAGCATATCTTCGATAAGTATGGTATGAACATCAAACTCTCCAAATATATAAAAGAAGAAAAGAAGCATATCTGAGCTCTCACGAGTCCTAGTAACTAGGCTTATGATCATACTATAAGAAACCATAACTGGTTAATGAATTCGGTTTTGTTAACAAGTTTTGATACGTTGGAAAGGTGTAAGGAGTTGCTATGATGAGGGCAAACGAACTGCGGAGACCTTGACGATGGACTATCATAGGGGCCATGGCATCGAGGTTGTAATCTTCCCTGCCAGCATTTCATCTTCTTTTTATTTTCACTGTTCTTTCTTGCTGATACACGAATATCTGTGGATTGTTCATTCACCAGGTGAGGATTGCTCGGATTTTTAACACTTATGGACCACGTATGTGCATCGATGATGGCCGTGTTGTCAGCAATTTTGTAGCACAAGCTTTGAGGAAAGAGCCATTGACTGTCTATGGTGATGGAAAGCAAACCAGAAGTTTCCAATATGTTTCGGACCTGGTAAGCTTAATTATCTGACACATTTATCAATTATCACCCATGGGTTATTTTTTTTTAAATATAAATGAGGCTTTAGTCGGAATGAGGGAAAGATCATAAATACTACAATTCAAATTTCAGGCTGTATGGGTATATTAAGGTTCAAAATTGAAGATTCTGATGTGAAATGTTTCTACAGGTGGAGGGTCTAATGCGGTTGATGGAAGGTGATCACGTTGGTCCTCTCAATCTTGGAAACCCTGGTGAATTCACCATGCTTGAACTTGCTGAGGTAAATCTGAAAATGGCCAGATAGTTTTACAATATTTCAATCTATATTTCCTCAACTTCAATTTACGTTGTTTTAACTGTTCATTTTGTTTAAAATATATGAAGATTTGATCTTTTCATATATATAAAAAATTATCAAATATATCTTTGAATTTAATACTTGTTCTAAAGTAACATTAAACAGAAGCTACAGGCTGAGCTGCTAAGAGTAGTTAATTTGCAACCTGATTTGTTTGCAGATGGTGCAAGAAACGATTGATCCGAATGCAAAGATAGAATTCAGGCCAAACACAGAAGATGATCCACACAAAAGAAAACCAGACATTTCGAAGGCTAAACAGCTTCTTGGTTGGGAGCCGACAGTGTCGCTCCGCCAAGGACTTCCTCTCATGGTTTCTGATTTTAGACAAAGAATCTTTGGCGACCAGAAAACAGCTGAATAAAATTTAGACAAAAGGGGGAAAAAAAAAACATTTGGATCATACATAGCCATTAATGAGAGCCCTGTTTTTTAATTCCTTTTCATAGGATTAATTAATAAATTGGCAGCTGCTGAAGCAATCCCTTCCTCCTTTCCAGGGAGTTTTCCTTCAAAAAAAAATGCTGAGAGTTACAGAGCAAGTCCCAAGTTTTGTACAATCTTTTGATTCTCACCGTCAAACAATTCGTATATTTATCTCATATATACATATTTTTTTATTATAATCATATTTAAAATATTTTATATTCATATAATTTAATATGTTGATAATTCATATTACATTAATTTTGAGATATGTATTCATGTCATTTAGTGTTTTAATTTTTTTATAAATATCATATTTATATAATTATATCTAATATTACGGATTACATTCTCTTAAATCTAGGTCATATATTTTAGCCTTGAAGTTTGGAAAGTCTTATTAGACTTGTTAATGAATCGAGTCACGATCCAAATTTTTTTCCTTATCCAAATCGACCTAGGCTCGTAAGTTCGTTTTACTGTTTAAAAAATATTAAAATTATTTTATATTATATTTATATATATATATATTTATAATTATATTCAATAAAAATATTTTATTAAATAAATAATAATTTAGATCAACTCATACCAACCAAATTAAAAAATTTCTATCAAAATTCAATTCAATTTAAGCTAGATCCGACTCGCTTTTGAAGAAGTCTAATGTCAATTAATTAATTAAACATTTCTTATGAATGAACCAACCTCTTAAATATCATAAATATAAGTGTTTCATGTTAATTTGAATGCATGTATCATGTCTTATTTTTTTTCATATTAGTAAGACAAATATATATAATAAAAAATTATTAAATGTACCAAAATTTTAAATATAAATATGATCATATATTATATATGCAATGTTCTTTGTATCTGAATATGTCTTTTAGTATTTATTTGTGATATATATTTTTAATAAATACAATAAATTTAATAAAATAATAAATTAAAAAATTTAAATTAATATAATGAACACTTTTATTAAACATTATTAATACGGGAAGTTTAATAATTTATTATATATATATTAATACAATTAAAATATATACGAATGATCAGATTGTCCGGACGTGGTTTGTCTTCTTCGACAAACAAAGCCCAAAACTAAACCAGCTCAGCCCAACCAAATCACACTAGATCGACAACACTACCCTTTGCAAACCTCCTTTATTTCTAATAAATATCACCATCCTGGCGGCGGCGATTTTGTGTGTCTCCCAAAAAAGAAAAAAAAAGCTGCGTCTTTCTTTCTGAAAACCAAGGAAAAACCTCAAGCAAATCTTTCCACCGATCGATCGGGTTCGTTTAATTATTTCCTAATAATTCTTCTGATTTTAATATTTTTTTTTCATTTTTTTTGGTTTGTTTCTGTTCTAATTTGCTATCATTAATTTTTTTGCAATGCGTCGTGGCTTTATCATTTCTCCTCTTTTCATTTGTTTGTTTCAAAGAATTTATTTTATTTTATTTTGAATTTTAAGGAAAATTAAGATTTGAACATTGGGGGGGTTGTTGTATTTAGGGTTTTTGGGCAGTGAATTACAAATTAAGTAATCAGAATTCATTCCGTTACCAAAATTACCCTTAGTCTCTTTCAAAATCCAACATTTCCTCTATCATTTGAGGCTTAGATAAGAGAATTCCCTGTCGAAAGGTCTTCCGACCAAACTATGCGGTGTATCGGGTTCTGTCTGTGCTCCATATGTTGTAGGAATCGAGCTTTTAAGGTTTATGTTTATGATACATTGGATTTTAATTTGATTTTATAGGGTTTATCGAACGGTCTTTATTCTATTGCTAGATTTCTATATTTGGCAACGTTTTTGCTTCAACATTTAAGTGAAATGATTTCCTTTTTTTGGATAGGTGCTGATTACAGTTAATATTGAAGCAGAAAGACCTTTAGTAGAACAGCACCAAAATGTCGAGAAAAGGTTTGATGGAGCAAGACTTAAGTAAACTGGATGTAACAAAGTTGCATCCGCTCTCTCCGGAAGTTATATCTCGGCAGGCTACTATAAATATTGGTAATGTTCAAAATCTGTTGTGATCAAACTACTTGTAGCACCTATTGTTATGTTAGAAGTAGTTGCGGCTTAACTCCTAGTTGTTGCTTCTGGCTTTATTGATCAATACTTTGATTTTGATTTCAATTTATTAGGCACCATTGGGCATGTGGCACATGGGAAGTCAACAGTTGTGAAAGCAATATCAGGCGTCCAGGTGATTTAGCTTGTTTTTAACTTGTGATACCAACTAGGATATGATAAGTTGCCTTTGGAGAGTTTGCTTTGTATTTTGTGCCTAGGATATAATAAATTGCCTTTGGAGAGTGTGCTTTATATTTTGTGCCTTTTGTACTGGGATTAGTGTTGCTGTTGAATTTTGGAGTGTTGAAAAGGTAATACATTGTGTATTGTATTTTTTTTTTCCTGTAGACTGTTCGTTTTAAGAATGAGTTGGAGCGTAATATTACTATCAAGCTTGGATATGCGAATGCAAAGATATATAAATGTGAAGATGAACGATGCCCTCGTCCCATGTGCTACAAGTAGGTTGATATCTAGCAATTGTTTTCTTTATAAACTTCATGAGTATTAATAACAACTCTAACTGTGATTGAAAAATTGTTTTTGTAGGGCATATGGAAGTGGAAAGGAAGATAGTCCTCCTTGTGATGTGCCTGGCTTTGAAAACTGCAGGATGAAGCTGCTGAGACATGTATCTTTCGTAGATTGCCCAGTAAGGTCCTAAGTGCTACCTTGTGGAGATGAGGAGATTATGTTTTAAGTTTTCTCACTATCTTGTTTCCTCATAGACTCGCTCATACTTGTTTCAGTGCTATAAAAGGAATAAAAGTCTTCTAAATTGTCATATATGAATTCATTTTTGATCTTCAATGTTTCCATCAGGGTCACGATATTCTCATGGCTACTATGCTTAATGGAGCGGCAATAATGGATGGTGCTTTACTTCTCATAGCTGCCAATGAAAGTTGTCCACAACCTCAAACTTCTGAGCATCTGGCTGCTGTTGAAATCATGCGACTCCAGCATATTATAATTCTTCAAAACAAGGTTGATCTTATTCAAGAGAACGTAGCTATCAACCAGCATGAAGCAATTCAGAATTTTATTAAGGTTACCTTTTTTTTCCCCTTTTACAAAAAAATAGATGGATACTTCATTCTTGTTTTTCTTCTGAATCTTTTGCTAAAAATATTTCATTGCAGGGTACTGTTGCTGATGGTGCACCAGTCGTTCCAATTTCTGCACAGCTAAAATATAATATAGATGTTGTGTGTGAATACATTGTTAAGAAGATCCCTATTCCTGAGAGAAACTTCGTCTCACCTCCTAACATGATTGTCATTCGATCATTTGATGTCAATAAGCCAGGGTTTGAGGTTGATGAGATCAAAGGTGGTGTTGCCGGTGGAAGTATACTCAGGGTATGTTTTTATTGGTGATGTACTTGTTGGTCTTTAGTTGGAGATGAATGCTGGGTGCTTCTGATTTGCGGTTTCTGCACACTTACTAAACACTGGAGACTTTTCTTACTTTCTTTGCTTGTTTCATGCTTGTCTGCAACAGTGTTGAGGTCTATTTTCTAAATAATAGGTTGCCTTTAAATAGCAAATTTACAAAATATTAACTTCTATCGTTTGGTAGTTGCTAGAAAATGGATTTAGAGTGAGCTTATGTAGCTTTGTTTTGTATTCTGGATTTTGTTAATAATTGTTCATTTCAGGGTGTTTTGAAGGTGAACCAATTTATTGAAGTTCGTCCTGGAATTGTTGTTAAGGATGAAAATGGGAACATCAAATGCACACCCATATATTCCAGAATAGTCTCTCTTTACGCGGAACAAAATGAGCTACAATTTGCTGTTCCAGGAGGTCTAATTGGTGTTGGAACAACTATGGACCCAACTTTGACACGTGCTGATAGGTTGGTGGGTCAAGTACTAGGAGAGGTTGGGTCACTACCGGAAGTTTTTGTTGAGCTTGAGGTATGTGCTGAATTTCTTTAGCAGGGGCCATAGTTTGTTAAACATGTGGTTTATGTTAAGCAAGTGCAAGGTGGTTGATAGGTTGGCAAGTCATTGCATGAAATTAATTCCGTATATGTTCTACCTAGAACTTCATTTCAAAATTGATTTGAGGAATGCATGCTCCATCTCTTTTTCATTTCGGAAAGGGAGATGGCTTTGATTTTCAAAGCACTGATAGTTTATTCTGTTGGATGTTGTCAGTGTCTGCTGCCGTGTTGATCAATTATCAATTTCAATTATCGTAGAAATTGTGGCCTAATAAAAAAGCAAAAAATAAATGCTGACTGCTGTCCAATGGTGTCTTCCTATTTTGGTGCAGGTAAACTTCTTCCTTCTTCGAAGGCTTCTTGGTGTTAGGACAAAGGGATCAGAGAGGCAGGGAAAGGTGTCAAAGCTTGCCAAGGGAGAGATCCTAATGTTGAACATCGGGTCCATGTCAACTGGGGCTCGAGTCATAGCTGTAAAGAATGATTTGGCAAAGCTGCAACTCACTTCCCCTGTATGCACCAGCAAGGGAGAGAAGATTGCACTAAGTAGGCGTGTCGAGAAGCATTGGCGTCTAATTGGATGGGGCCAAATCCAAGCCGGAACAACCCTCGAAGTTCCACCTTGCCCTCTTTGAGCTCCGATTAACAGATTAGACAGAAAGTGAAAACGTCAGTAGAAAGAAGGCAGAAGAAACGATATTTTTGTTGTTGAAATGTGGGAAGGCGGACAATACCTTGGTACTATTTTTGTCAGGTGGAGAAGAAAACATAGTTCGGATAATTTCTTCGTTGTATGTTTGTCTGTTTGTTTGTTTTTCCCCCCCCTTGATTGTTCCTTACATTACACTTTGAGTTTTTATTTATCTGGGAGTGTTTTAAACTGTGCGGAAACACGGAACTTTACCGGGCTAACGTTGTTACTTGTTGGCAGATGAGTTGAAACCTTGAAGGAGTTGGGATGCAAAGCCTGTAACATCCAAATCCCAAGCAGGCACAACTACAGGCATGACAAGAAACTTGAAACTATCCCTTAACAACTTATTAATCTGGGTTGAGTATCGGTTCCATCTTTAAAATTATTAAAATCAATAAACTTGTAAAGCCGATGAATTAGATAAAAAAATAATTTCAAAATCGAAATAATCGAATCGAATTTAAGTTGATTGGTTTGTATGGATTAATGAATTATATATATATATATATATAAAGTAAGTGATACTTATATGATAATTTAATATTATATAATTTTAAATTATTATTAAAAATTTTTAAAAATAAAAAGGGTTGGTTAGTTTAGTTTAGTTGATTTGATTATCAATTTTAAAAATTTAAAATCAATTAGATTAATCGAATAAAATATTTTCATAATCTCTTAACTTTTAAACAAGATAAATCGAATTAATCAAATTTTGATCAATCGAATTAATCAAATTTTGATCGATTCATTTGAACTGATTAATTCTCGCCCTAAACTTACAACCAAGCAAGCTGATAATCAGTAAGATAGTAATGTAGAGAGGCTCTTACAAGCTTCGAACTTCCTTCGTCCATGGAACTCTGAAAAACTAACCGGAGCCCCATCTGCTGGAAATCTGGGAGTAAATTGGAAGGAAAAATTTGTTAATCGCATTGCAAGCAAAGGGCTTGACTATCTATCCAGGATAATTACAGCAAACTATATAAGGGTACATGTATTAACTGCAATCTATGCGAGAGGAAAATTAAAATGCTTAAATCAACTTTTTACTGTGAAGAAGATACATCTGAATTAAACTCAAAGTGATATTATTAAACATGCTGAAGATTAACTTCTGCTGATTAACATTTGCCGACTTTCGATTTTAATATTGAGATTATTTGGGTTTAAACTTGCAAGTTTTGATGTGACTTAGCATGGATATGGCCATAAACATTCCATATCAGTCATCGGATATCTCCGATTGTCCACTCGCCCACCATTGACCCTTTGATCAATTATGGAGATTCACTAGAATTTGCTACCTATGCTCAGTAGCAATGTTATCATGAATCCAAATTTCCAAGCAACGAAATTCAAGATAAGTGGGTCGATAAATGGACCACCGAAGCCACAACGGTTTTAGCTTGTCTTTGTCTAGTCTAATGGTTGAAACCAAGATTTATTGCCAAATTAAGCAACTTATTCGAAGCTTGTCGCCATCTCAATATTCTTCCCTCACCTACAAGGAAAAGATCCAGTGGTAACAATATTAGAAAGAAAAAACCATTTCAAAAACCGAAGAAATTCAAGAAAATGCTACACTTGCTTATGAGCTATGGACCAATCTAAAAATTTTTCCAGTCAATTGCGATAGAGTTTCTTAAAAAGGCCAAAGTTCATCTAGGTCCTGCAACTTCAACTTTTATGTATAGAGTAGAGAGCCCCCACCATTGCTTTAAAGCTTTTGCAGCTAACGATTGAAGGCATGAAGCCTATAGCTAGGGGGGCAAGATTTGGCCGGTCCCTGTAGGTTGAAGCCCGCAAAGGTGGCGTGCATGCTGGAGTTCTGAGCTGCATGACAAACGGAGATTCTTAAGCTAAAAATTCAGAACAAAGAAAACTGTTATTCTTTTTTCTTGCTTTTCTTTACTTTATTTTGCAGATCGATGGACTCATCTAAACCACCAGTCGAGATTAAGGCGATGGGGGGTGTGCCAACTTGCGTGAAAAGTTTGCATCAACTTGGCCCCTCGTTTCCTATAAATAGGTCAGAGTTCGAACATCATAGCTGCAAGTTAATCAGTTTTGGTGATTTTAAGAAAATTACTAAGCTTACACCGTCGTTAACTATGGCCCTGAAAACCCTTATGTTTGTTTGTCTCTTGGTTGCTAC
>JBBYHM010020152.1:0-10660 GCA_038381775.1 Adansonia rubrostipa
TCATCATCATCATCATCATCATCATCATCATCATCATTGTTGAGACTATAAGAAATTCATATATCATCAAAGGTATCATCCGAGGTACTAAAATTTAATACCGAGTTCAAATATTTGAATATTACGAATTTAGACAAATAATTAATTACTTATTGAACAGGATTTCGATCGCGAGTTATGGTCGCAAAAATTTGCTTTGGAAGAACCAAATGCATATATTGTGGACTATCTAAGGTCTGCTGGATATTACCATGCAGTTTTAATTAGAACCACACAATATGAGGCTGGACTAATAAAAGTGTTGATTGAACGATGGAGACCCGAGACACACACATTTTTCATCTTCCATGCGGTGAATGCACAATCACCCTAGAAGATGTTACACTTCAATTGGGACTCCCAGTTGATGGCGAAGCAGTAATAGAGGGGAGCCTTTGGGAATGGGCTAACATGTGCCTTGAATTATTGGGTCAGATATCTCCTGATAACTGTTTAGAAGGCTCAAAACTAAAAATAATTTGGTTAGAAAGAACTTTCGCTACACTCCCATAAAATCCAACCATACGAGATATAGAATCTGTCGCTATAGCGTATATTTTATGCTTAATTGGAGGAATGTTAATGCTCGATAAATCTAGTAACCAGGTTCATTTAATGTATCTTCTAATTTTGCAAGATTTCAGAGCGGCTGGAAATTATAGTTGGGGTTTAGCTTGTTTAGGATTCTTATATGGGGAACTCTGTCGGGCCGCAACTAAAGGCACCCGTGACATAGGTGGTTGTTTATGGCTACTACAGTCATGGGCTTGGTATCAAATGCCATTTCTTGCACCAAAAGTTAGTGCACAGCCTGTATACCCTCTCGTGTTAAGATAATAAACTTCAGTACTTCATTTATATTGCATTAGTGTATAGGTTATACTAACATATAAATTATTACAAATTTCATATATATGGTAACAGATAGGTTGGTAGAAAAGATTATAGATTCACCCCAACCAAGCTCGAAAGTATCAGAGGAAGACTCGAACGCATCACCTCTGATAAGGTAAACATTTTAAAGTTGTTGATTAAAGTACATGTGTATTTAACCCTACATATGCCATATTGTACAGTAATAATTTTTATATATTTTTGCAGTTTTTGTTGATGCCATATCGTTCTAATGAGATAATGGCATGCCTCCTAGTGGAAGCATATAGAAATAGCCACATATGGCGTGCAAATACGGCACTAATATGCTTTCAAGTTATAGAGTGGCACCAGACGGATCGGGTTCTTTGTCAATTTGGGATGCAACAACCAATCCCTTAAACACCAGTGAACCTTGATAAAGTTCACAAAATTGACATGCAAGGTAATCATGCAGAGAACTGGACCGAAAAGCATAGAAAATGGATTCGGTATTGGGAAAGTCATTATATACTTATTGCGTGTAGCTCTAAAATAATGAACAACAATTTCAAGCCATTAGATGAATACATGAGATGGTTCTATGAACAAGGTCGACCTTTTATTTTTCCATCGCCGAGTGTTACTCGGAAGATGAGGCAACCTATTTCGGCAGATGTTCATAATGTCAATGCACCTAGGATGTCATTTAGTCATCCCGAACTAGAACGTGATCTTGGATTGTCATTCAGTCATCGATATTCTTGCAGTCATGCTAGGGATGATGATGAGGATAGGTGTTATCGGCCGGAGCCACCACCAACAAGCAGGTTAGATATCGACCTTCTGACGCAGAGTTTAGGTCTAGCATATATGTCTACCACGTATCAGTATGGTACTCCAGTTTCAGATAGTGGTGGTATAAGTACCTTGAATTCTTTTTAGGGTGCAACAAGTGCTGCTTCCTCCAGTAGCTGGAATCCAAATCTTTTTTATGGTGCAATAGGTGGATTTAGATTTAGGGTTTTAGATATTACAGATGAAGCGACTCAAGAAGAAGCCACTGAAGAAGAAGCACCGGCGATGACAAGAAAAGGTCGAGGACATTGAACTCGGAGCACTCATGGCAATGAAACTGAAAATATTGAACGACGAGTATTTTCACCACGTAATAAAAGAGCTCCAACATTATTGTTCAACCCCACGCAAAAAAGCCCTCCGTCAATAAAGTTTTATATGTAGTAATTTGTTTAATATGTATTTTTATTATTACTGCCATTTGTACAATATGTACTTTTAGCATTCCAAAATTTTTTGTGTAATTTATATTTTTATCTTTTAGCAACACAATATTTTTTGTGTAATTTATATGGAATCCGATGTATCCTTACAAATCCAATATCTTGCCACCTAATTTATCATCGATTTAATTATAAAAAAAAAAACTTATAATGCCCTACCTCCCTCCCTAGCAAAATAATAAAGCCAGGGGGAATAGTTAGCGGGAACTCACCCAGTGGGCAAGTTCCTACTTGTTGTTTTTTCCTTTGGGAGCTCCCATCATACTTACTCCCTGCCACCCATGGTGGCGAGTTCTCAACAAAAAATCAAAATCAGTCACATTTCGAGAATTAAATTGAATTAAACATATTTATAAAAATAAAAAAAAATATATCATTAATGACATAAAAAAGCCTCAAATTAGCATATATGTATATTTATTAAAAGGGTAATTAAATTAAGCAATTCAAAGTTCATTCAAAAATTAAAAAATAAAACATATCTTGCGTTCAAGTGTATGGTTTGATAATTTTTTTTAAGCAATCAATTTATTTTTGTTATCAATTTTATATTTGAGAGTTTATTGATAAAAAATTATGCATATTAATTAATATAATAGGAAAATAACATAATACTTTTAATAAGTAACAATTTATTTGATTTTTATGGGATATAAGAATAAGTTATTCACTGATAAAAATAATTAATTATAAATAGTAATGTATTAAAAATTAGTTAATTATAAAAAAGACATAATTTCGTAATAAATGATAAATCATATAAAAATAACAAAAAAAATAGAGGCAAATTTCATACCAAAAGCCTTTATAAATTAGTTATAAATATAATTATGATGAGTCATAATTTTCATATTAAAACATGATTTTATTATTACTTATTAAATATTTAGTATTAAAGAAAGAACTATTTTTTATTAGTATATTACTAATATACCATAATATTTTGGCTCTCTTTATAAATTTTATATTTGGACCGATTATACGAAAATCATAAATACTTGAACTATTAATTAAATTTTTTTCTCGAGCTTAATAATAAAAATGAATGAAAATTTATACCTAAATAATGGATAATTAAAAGCTATATATATATATATATATATATATATATTAGTTTTACCACTCTAACTTCACATATTAACAATTTAGCATTATATATTATAAACTCAACTAAAGATTTTTGTACATTTTATTATTAATTAAAGAATTGAATAATCCAAAATTTTAAAATTAATAAAATATGTCAATTATCAACAACTATCTAAAGAATTTATTTATTTATTCTGGCTAAGCCAGATCATTTGATTAATAAAAAGCAGAGTAATACAACTCTGATAAATACAATACTATCTGCACTGTAACACACCCATCAAAAACACATTACAAACATAATACCACCATATAATAGCAATATATCAAAACTAAAAAAGAACCATATTTAACATATTGACTCTTTTTTTGTAAAATTTTATAATTTAATCGATTCTATGCAAATAAAAAATAATTCTAATTATTTGTAATATAAATTATAGATAATATAAATTTAATAAAAGAATAAAAGAATTTGAAATAAAAAAACACAAATTTTGGTTCACATCCTAACTTTCAAAGCTAATTGTTTATACAAGTGATTATTTCACGAATATAATCAATTAATATACCATAATTTATAGTTGGAATTATTTATTCAAATTCTTTCATAATTTAGAAATAGAATAAAAATTTAATTTTATGATATAGTTAAATAATTTAAAATTTATTAATAACAATCGTCTAATAAAATAATAGATTTAGTTTATAGATTTATTAACCACAACATAATTTTATGTACTGTGAAAAAACCACGTCAATATATATATATATATATATATATATATATATATCTTGAACTCGTCCTACTATTTATGATCATCTAATCATTTAACAAACAAATAATTAAAACAACCCTCCCAAACTGAAAGTTGTTCTTCTTCTAACCTTTATTCTGTTTTTTTTTTTCTTCTTCAATGACTAAAAATTAGAAAATTACAATCCCATTTACATGAACATATTTTAGTCCCATTCATATTAGCATTGTTTTAGTAATGTTCTTTTTTTAAGAAAAAAATTATTTATTATTTGATTTAATAAAAAATATCAATTACAATGTTTAACTTTACAAAGATTTCAATATTAATAAAAAAATTAATAATGATTTGTCCATATATTAACTTAATAAAAAAATTTTATTCAATGAATTTATTAATTAGTAAAAGACTTGTTCAAGATCCAATGGGTCAAGCTGATAATCTGGCCCATGAATAGATCTATTTGTTTGTACATTGACTTACAGATCGATTTAGAATATGTAATCGACCCACTCGAGCAAAAAGTTAAAATAAAAAATTTATTTATTATTTATTTATATTTTATTTTTAAATAATATATTTGAAAGAGTTGGTCATATATTCACTTATGTGTCAATTTAGGATACATACTCAACCCACTCAAGAAAAATTAAAAAGAAATTTTTATTAATTATTTTAAGTTTTAACTTTTTTTTATTTTTAAATGATGTATTTAAAAGGGATAGTCATTCGTTAATGTGTGTATCAATTTAAAATCTATACCTGACCAGCTTAAAAAAAGTTAAAAAATTCTTTTATTATTTTATTTTTAAATGATGCTGCTAATTAGTATGACACATGTGTCAAACTCCTTTCTTGTCCGTAATTTTTTTTTTGTGTTTTAATTTTTTTAGCTTTAAGTCAACTTAAGAGAGAATAAAATACAAATCACAATTTTATTGCTTTTATTTTTCATTTATAATTTTTTACCTCTTATAAATACATGTGTCAAACTCCTTTCTTGTCGGCAATTTTTTTTTTTTTGTGTTTTAATTTTTTTAGCTTTAAGTCAACTTAAGAGAGAATAAAATACAAATCACAATTTTATTGTTTTTATTTTTCATTTATAATTTTTTACCTCTTATAAATAAAAATATACACGATATTATAAGGTACAAATATTTTTAAAAATATATATAAATAACATTTGAAAATACATTTATACCACATAATTTATAAATAAACAATTATCAAAAATTTAATTTTTATAATTAAAAAATTATATAATTACATTAATATTATTACAATTTCAAAAATTAATAAATAATTTTTTAATAAAATTTAATTTAGAATTAATTTATTATTAATTAATGAAAATATTTGTAAAAAAATTAAAAACCTCTGACAAAGCGCGGCTTAATTCTAGAGTACGTGTCAAAGGTGAGAGGTCGAAATTAATAAAAAATGGAAAAGTCAAGGAAATTTTGAAAGACGTGTTGCGTAATCATGCAAGTCATATTTGGGCTGCCAGCATTGACCATTGCTATTTAAAATCTAAGCAAGAAAGTCATACTGGTAGCAGCCTGGATCATGACTTTAGGAATTGGCAATTTTACGCAAAAAAAAAAAAAAATTAATTGGCTGAATTTTTTGGTAGATAATTTAATTATCTTTCTTGGTAATTGGGGGAATTTGAGTAGGTTTGGGTGGTGTAATTTTAGGTTCTTAAACTTGAAACTTAAAGAACCTGCTTAATTACTATCATTTAGCATATAACAAAAAGTCGAGCAGGATGAAAGTCGCCCTATTGCGCCCCCCCTCTCCCCCACCCAAAAGAAAAAAAAGAAGACAGAAAGACAAACAACTCCCTCTGTCGCCACATTCATTGGTCTTTTACTTGCATTTTTTATTTCCATTATTTATTATTGTTGGTTCTACTAAATTGTCAATTTCAACGTACCGTCTAAATTTATATTTCCACTTACTTCATTCATTTTTCTTGGAAATTACGAAGCACTTGCAAGAATGAAAATGAATTAGAAAAATAAAAGTACTCCGCGTTAATTTGACTCAAAGATTTCTTATTAATCGAGTAAGTCTTGGCTACGATCATATCGAGCTATTCAAAAGAAGTAAATTCTAATCCTAATCAACTCATTTGTGAAAGAAAGAAAATGTCATCTTCATCAGATTTTGATTCATTTCCAAAGGAGGCAAGAATTATATTTGGAACGTTTGGAGGTAAGAAATTTTGTTTCAACATCAAAACTTTGATGTGAAAAATATGTTGCACTCTTAACTTTTAAGCATTTTCTTCATGATTATGGTTGAATTTTACTCCTTTTGGAAAAATTCCAGGGATAACTGGTTTTCTAATGATTGCTGGTATCATATCAAATCTAATGAAAAAGGCAAAGAAGAAAGAGAATCAGGACAAAGAAAAGGAGACGGCGATGGAGTTAGCAAGGACGTTAACGGAGCTCGTTGCTTATTACCAGAAACGACCAGCGCCACAAGTTCAGGCCTCCGTGGATGAAGAGAAACAAACAATAGAGAGGCTCATAGAGCTGGTGCTCCAAGAAAAACCAGCCAGGTTTTCATCCCAGTTGCTTCAAATTTTCACATCAAATTACTCTACGAAACTAGGTGAAGGTGCGTATGGAGCAGTCTATGAAGGACATTTTCCCGATGGGCGGCCGCTAGCTGTTAAAGTACTCAACAACTATGGGATAGATAAGAGGATCGAGGAGCAATTCATGGCCGAAGTCAACACCATAGGGAGAACTTACCATCGGAATCTAGTAAGGCTTTATGGCTTCTGCTGTGAAGCAAAGACAAAAGCTTTAGTTTATGAATACATGGAAAATGGATCTCTTGACAAGCTGTTGTTTGAGAAGAAACATGAAATTGAGTGGGAAAAGTTATATGAGATAGCAGTTGGGGCAGCCAGAGGGCTTGAGTATTTGCATCATTTCAGCCTCAGGAAAATAATCCATTATGATATCAAACCTGCAAATGTTTTGCTTGATTCCAACTTTTGCCCGAAGATTGCAGATTTTGGACTTGCAAAGTTGTGCAACAGAGACAGTACGAATGAAACCATGTCAAGAGTTGGAGGAACTCCTGGTTATGCTGCTCCGGAAATTTGGATGCCATTTCCTGTAAGCTACAAATGCGATGTATACAGTTTCGGGGTGATGCTATTTGAGATTGTTGGAAGGAGAAGGAACTTTGATATGAATTTAGGTGAAAGTCAAGAGTGGTTTCCGAAACAAGTATGGGAAAAATTTGACACGGGAGAGTTGGAGGAGATTTGGGACAATTGTAAAATTGAAGAAAAGGACAGGGAAAAAGCCAAGACAATGATCACTGTGGCTCTATGGTGCGTCCAGTACTTGCCAGAGGCTAGACCTTCCATGCGGAATGTCGTAAAGATTTTAGAAGGTGGAGCTGAAGCTGAGACTCCTCCCAATCCATTTCAGCACTTGATTTCATCAGCTAATGTACCTTCATGCATCATTAGCAGCTCAAATGCAACAACAGATTATGATGAGGATGACAGAGATGATGCCACAATCATGAGAAAATATGAGATTCAGTTTGCAACTTCTTAGAAGTCAATTAAGTTTCGTTGTAGGTCGATTATTAAGTTTCTTATCTTAAACAATTTAGACTTGACTTTAAGTTAAATTAATTATTTAATAAAATTACCTTTTCATTACAAATGTCTCCATTTCTCTATCTCTATAATGGTGAAATTATTTATACTTCCCGTATGGGTTAGAATATTCATCTTTCCAGCTGATCGACGACCGACTTTCTCATTGGCCTATACTTGTGTGGCAATTTTATTAAAATATTAATAAATTTTTTTATTTCTTAAAATAGATTAATTAAAAGACATTTCTCAAAATATGTTTTTTATTTCCAATTTGATTGAAAAATGGCCGTTGAATAGTCGATTTCCCGACCAACATTTTTTTTTTTTTTTGTTTGGGTTGATGAAGAATCACCGCTTCAATGGCCGATCCAAATCCAACAAACTCGAGTTTAAATCTAATTAATCTAAAATTTGATTGACCCAAACTCGGAATGATCCAAATTCAGAATAATTCTAATTTGATTAACTTGAGTGTTAAATTCGATTGACGTGAACTCAAAATGACCCAAACACAAAATAAGTTAAACTCGAAATAATCCAAAATTAAAGTGATCCTGAACTCAAAGTGACAAAAAATCAAAATGACCTAAATTTCCCATATTAACATAAAAAAGAATTGATTAGAGGGCATGCATAATCAGATTTTAAATATTTTTTTTTAGGACAAGCTTGAGAGAGATGGGTATAGACCACGGGGTCTTAAATATTCATAATTTAGCCCATATTTAAATGTTATTAAAAGAAAAGGATTTTCAATATGTTTTCATATAAATCACTGGTGGATTAGGATAAATATGTTAATAAGCTCTAACTTTTGGTTAAGATATAGAAGTTAATTAATTATGTTAAATCATGATAAACAAATTGATAAATCATCCTCAAATAAAGATAAGCAGGTTATTAGAGATTAATTTTTTATCTTGGATTTCAACTGCACATATCAATTTTGCAACATTTATCATATCTTGTACATTGATTAGCATAAAACAAGGTCAATATATGCAATAACCCTCAATCTTTTCACTCGTAAAGATTTTGTTTCTGTTATGATATCAGAGCTCAGAGGCACTCACGAGTGATTGTTTCTTCTCTTTCATTTGTTTCCATAAACAGTGTTACAAACGTTCCAATTAATTTTTCTTATTATAATCCTATCTTTTCAAATCAACAAACTTGTCTTACCATCAGTGATGCTACTACCATTTTAACACTTAAATTCATTTTACATAATTTTCAATCATGGAGAGTTTAATTCAAACCTCTCTTCGTTGGTTACAAACTACTTAACTATATAGATGGCTCTTATTCTTGCCTCCTACCATGATTTCACAAGAAGATTTTCACCCTCCTATCATGATTTTCAACCTTACTAGTGATCCTTGGATATGTTACGATCAATTTCCATTAAATGGCATTATCTTTTCTTTCCCCTGAGAATTTTATGCCTTTTTCTTACCTTTGTCAATACTTTTTTTTTTTTTATGCCAGAAATAAATTAAACATGATGTATGCCAGCAAGCATCGCCTCTGAAATGATGAATCTAAAGGAAAAGTTGACTTCTGCCAGGGGCAACAAAACTCTTTCCAAATACTTTCAACTTCTACTGGCCATTTTAGATGAATGAGCTCTTATCAACTCTCACGTTAACAAAGAAGATCCACTCACACATGCCTTAAATTAACTTTGCTCTAATTTTAAGGAAATTGCAGGTGGTATGCAAGCTATAGAGAACTACATCTCTTTTGAACAACAATTTCAAATTATCTAAATATGAAGTTATTAAAAAGAAAAACTTTACTTTTGACCCAGTCATTCCATCAACTCACCTTGCTGTTATAATAAACATATTTTCTGGTTCTAAGCCAAAGGACCGTGGGTTTTGTCCTTTTCCAAAATTTAATTGAGCAAATTCTTGTTTTAAAACTAGTGCTTCACATAGCTTCGAAGTTGTTTACAACTAAACCTAAACAACATTTGCCAGTTGCCAACAATGTTTACTCTACTAGCGAGGATAAGAATTGGCTTATTGATTTAGAGGCCTCTGTCATGTTACATAAAAAATGCAAAATCTTCAAATTCCAACGATAAATGGTTTATGTGCACTATTTGTAGGAGATGGTCTAGGTTTGCCAGTTACACACACTAGTTCTTCCTCTATATTCTCCTATTCTAATTCATTTAAATTGAATGATATTCTTTGCGTACTTAAAGCCTTCAAGAACCTCATTTCAGTATCTAAACTTTTTTATTTTAACACGGAATTAGTCGAAATTTTTTCTTTTTCTTATTATGAATCTTCACTCGAGGAAGCTACTTGCCCAAGGCCTTAATAACAATGTAGTCTATGATTTCAATGTGATCCATTGATAAAACCACCTGGCAATTCATGTATCCATGTCATATTAATATTTTTATTGTGTCATAATCATGTTTAAAGTATTTTATATTTGTATCAATTTTGATATATTAATAATTTATATTATATAAATTTTAAAAATATACTCGTATCATGTCGTATTATTTTTTTTTTACTTTATTAATGTCATATTTATATGATCGTGTTAAATATTGTCAGGTCTATGCTGTAGCAATGTTTGGTCTCAAACTGATTTTTCCACTTGCATTCGTTCGTTAGGACCGTTGAACTTTGTACTCAAGAAGGCAGAGCTGATGAACCACTTAGATTGCATCTTGGAAAACTTGTTGCTCGATATTCGTAAGCGAGTTGAATTGTGACTGCAATCGCGGATATCTACTTCTCTCAGCTTTTGCTTGAGCACATTCCACTTCCATTCGAGTACACTCTGTTTCTCTCTCTACTTCCATTTGCTCTACATGCGCTTGCTTCTTGCAATCCATATCTCGATATATGAACCTCTTGTGTAGATTGCCTTTGAGGAGATGTAAAATGCTGAGAACGACGTCTATAGTATTTGGATGGTGTTGGACCATTCCTAAGTCTCTGACTCGTCCCTGCCTT
>JBBYHM010020163.1:0-10658 GCA_038381775.1 Adansonia rubrostipa
TTGCTCATGCATTTTATGCCATGTCCATGCATCTTGTTATCCTTAATCCATGTATGAATCATTAGCCTAACACACTTTAAGCACATTTACACATTAACTTGCATGAATTATTGTCATTTTTAGCATCCATAACATTGTCTTGTCAAAGTGCACAACACTTTCTTTGTCTAGGCTATTAGTAAAATTAGCATCCCCATTCATGTTATATGCCATCCCGTTATATGTTTGTTGTCAAAATGCATGTTTGATGGCTGATAAAAATTGATTTTCGACACCCCCAAGCCAAGCATGTTAACCTCAACCAATGAGGATTAGCATGGACTTAGCATTTTTCTTAAAGTTATCAAAATAACTTGGGGAAAATTAAGTTTTCCAAATCTGGAATCTTGGTTAAACAATCTTAAATCTTCTGATTTTGAAATGAAAATGGTCTTACAATTATTCCCTAAATGTTTATGCTTTTTTCTTGAGTCAAAACCTTGAGTGGTGCAATTAATAAGCTATTTCATCATCCCAAACTACTCTAGGGCTGTGCAAATGAGCTTTTGATGCTCATGCCACTCTTTGCCTTCAGTCATAGACATTTAAATGTCAATGACTCGAGTTTGGACCCATAGACATAAAAAAAGTGATATCCCCTGCTTTGCTTTGTCCCCTGCTAGCAGCACAACTGTTACAAATTGAAAAATCACTTTAAAATCCAAAACGATTTTTCATGATTTTTTTTGATATTTTTCTATCAAAGCATGCCCAATTATCTTTAAAACGGTGTCTTACTTACCCCTAGATCAGTCCGGATGAGAAAGTTATGATTTTTCAAATCTAAACTATCTAGAACCTCTAGAATCCAAACATGTTTTCTGGTTGGGCCATTCATGCCTACTAAATGATTTTTCCAAATTTTTCAAATATTTTTCCTAAATATTTCATGAAATATCCTTTAAGGAAAGGTATTATTTGCAATTTTCTGATACCAAATAAGTCTAGAATGATTTTTCAAAGTTTGACACACCTTGTTCATTGTATGCTCTACTAGCAGCAAAATTGATCTAAATTTGAAAATTTATTCTCTTGGAAAGTGACTTTTTGGGATAGTGAGAATATTTTTAGGATGACCCTCATCGAGTCACCTTTCTAATGGTGTCTTGTCCACCTTCTAAATACTTCAAATCAATTTAGAATAAATTCGGGAAGCAAGATAGCGCAATGCTATCCCTTGCTTTTAGTTTTGGTCAAAATTGAGTTATTTTCTCGAATTTTGTCTCGAGACATTCGAATGTCTCTATGTCAACTCGGTTAGACTCGAGAACATGCTTCGACCTCTCATAGGCTCGTACCAAGGCACAAACACATTTTATATCTTTACCATCCTCATTCATAATAATTTCTTTTGCCAAAAGTTATTGAAAGGCTCATACATTCCCTAAATCACAAGGTTTTGCTAACTTAAGTTTTCTAGCTTAACTTCTCTAAAGAGTGTCCAACGCATCACTTTTGGGGATACTCCAACCCTATCTTTTCGAGAAGATACTCTAACCCTATTTTTTAAAATTATCGAGATTAAAAAAACCTTCTTTTGTTAAAATAATTTATCATCCACTGGGATACTTCAAACCTGACCTTTCGAGAGGATACTCCAATCCCGTTTTTCAAAATTGTCAAGATTAGAAGAAACCTCCTTTATCAAAATTATTTATTACCTATGAGGATACTCTAACCTTACCTTCCCGAAGGGATACTTTAACCTTATTTTCAGCTATAATTAATTTTTTCTCATTCTTGGACTTCTATGAACATGTTAAACAAATCTTGTTTAATTAAGGAACCCAGATACATCTAAAAAATTGTTGATTCGGTTATTGCCAATAATCAATACCAATTGCGAGATAAATTCCAATAGTCCATTCCTTTTCTTTATCATTGCATTGAATGAACCATGTTATTTTACTTCATTTATTATTTTACTAACATGATTTCTTTGTGATGATTATTTGCATTCATGTTTTCCAATCATTTCAAATAAAACTAAAGGTAATATGCCACATGGGTATCTCTCTAGTGCCCAAAGTGGAACATTCCATTTTCAAAGTAAAATCCATAGGTCATTTTTATTGAAAATTTCTATATTCCCCATTTCTTTGGGGCATATATGAGATTATATCTATTTCATCAAAACCTGGATTTGTATTTTTATAAGATTCATGCATTAAAAGAGGGTTATATTGAAATAATGACAAGATAAGATCGAAATAATCAAAACTGAGATAAGACATAGCTAGTAAGGTACCAATTTCGGGTGTCGTGAAAAGGTTCGTAACTCATCATGAGTAACCAACTCTTAAACCCAAACGGTGAATCTTTCCATTACATAGACCATGGGATTGATGTTTTGAGTTTCATATCTCAAAACATAGGTTTCAATAGGCATCTGATCATGCCTATCCCAAAATGATTAGTGGCAACTCCAATCATTGACCATTTCGTGATGGTTATTCGAGACCAATAAGATGAGTGATTCGTCTTATGGTCCCTTTCCTTACATCACAAGTCGAGAATTCATACATTCTCGTTCTCATCGCATCGCCAAAGAAAAGTCTTGGTCAAAAAGATATTTCCAAGTCAAGAAAATAGCTTAAGTTGTACACACTTTTAGATCCGCGAGGATCCACCCCTAGGTACGTTGTGACAATATGGTGGCAAAGGAAAATTAAAAGGACAAACATCCAAAAAAGTAACGATTACTGAAGATGTCTCGATAAAAGTCTAAGAATCGATGAAAAAAAGAAGCAACTGAATTTTTCAAGTTTATAAAGCATTGTGAGTATAGCATTATAGAGCACTTAAAACAACAACCTACATAAATCTCTCTATTAGCTCTACTGCTCAGCTCAAAGCCGTATTGAAATGCCTTGTTAAAAGTGCTTGGTTAAGCGTACATTCCTCAAGATATATACTTGATCGTTGGTAAACAATATTGTTGCTAACAACTTTATTTCATTCTGGGATGATGAAATACCACTAAGATGGACTACTTCAACAAAAGCCCTTTATATAACAAGAAGCTGCAATGGCATTATATTGCCTAAAACCCTTTTTAACAATGGATCAGCTCTCAATGTAATGCCATTAATCACTTTTTCCTACTTGCCAATCTATGCCAGCCTATGGTTGTCAAGGCATTTGATGGAACAAAAAAAATCAAAGGGACCATTTCAATTACTTTAATATCAGCCTATGCCTGTTCAAAGTATAGTTTCATGTCATTGATATCATCCTAGCATATAATTGTTTATTGGATGACCATTGTTGTACCATCATTGCTTTATCAAAAGGTCAAATTTTTACTTAATGAAAAAGTGGTCAACATATCCAGGGAAGAAAGCACCGTAGCCATGACTTTTACTGAGGCTTACTATGTTAAGATAAATCCTAAAGTTTAAGAGTGTTCGTTTTAAACCTTTGAGATTGTTAACACTACTTTATTGGTAGAAGGGTTGATAATCTGGAAACCCAAGCTTTTAAAGAGCACTCACATAGGCCTCAAGCTTACGATTGAGAGAGGGGTCAGAGCTAGAAGAAGGCTCAAAAGATATTTACATAGGATAAGCTAGTCCATCAATTCAATGGGTAAAAGAGACAAACATGGTTAGTTTTAAGTTAGAATGGAATTATAAAAAGAAGAAAGAGAATAAAAATCAAGAAAAGAAGTCAACCAAGGCCATGAGTTTGGAATCGAGTCAGAAGATAATTCTCTGCCCTTTTTTTAAAGGAAATTTTCCATAGCAAATAAGTCATTAATCTAGAAACCAAAGGGAAAGAAAAAAAAAGATGTTGTAATGATGATCAATAAGGTTTTTGAGAAGTGTTCAGTGGCCACTATTAGAAAAAATAGTGAGGAACTGAATAATGATCATGAAATTCGCCCATGTCTTCTTCAGTATGTCTGGAAAAATTAAACTATTGTCAGGAAAGCTATAGTGTTTAGGCCAGTTTCAGAGTAATTCTAGGAACTCACTTTGAAATTTAAAGAATTTTTTTTGTAAAAGAATTTAAAAAGTTAAATTGCCATTTTCAAAAATAAAATGCATGTAACCTTTTGTTTATCTTTAATTTCTTTCATATCAACATTCCTTTTTTTACACACATATACACAAATCATGCCATATTTTTGTTTGCCTATTCTTTCCTTCCTTTTACATTTGCAGATCCCATGATCAAAGAAAAGTGGATGATCTTAATCTGGATTTACAAATTAATTTTGAACAGTTGTTTGCTTAAATGTAGATGATTTTGAAAAAAAATGGAAGATCATACTTTGCCTCCCAATTTACTAAAAATAATTTAGCAAAAAGATGAATGAATAATGCCTCATGAGGAGCCCACAAATGTTATAAATTTAGGGGATAATGAGGATGATAGAAAAAAGTCAGAGTAAGAATTGCTTTCATGTTTGCCATCCAAACAGAATTGATAAGTTTGCTTTAAGAGTTTTGATATGTATTTGCATTGTCCTATCAAGATATGTTATGCCTAGATACAAGGATTATGGTCCATAAATTACCTTTAAAACCAAATTGTAAGCCAGTTTAGCAAAAGTTAAACTGAATGAAACTAAAAATGCTATTAACGATTAAAGAAGGGGTAAAGAAACAACTTAAAGCCAAATTTTTTAAGGTGGCAAAATACCTAAAGTGGGTTGCAAATATCATCTCGGTTCCTAAAAATGATGGGAAAGTTAGAATATGTGTAGATTATTGGGATTTAAATCAAGCAAGTCTAAAAGATAATCTTTTTCTCCCCATATCGATACTCTGGTTAACAACACTGTAAAAAACTATTTTTTTCTTACATGGATGGATTCTCTGTGTATAACCAAATTAAAATGGCACTAAAAGTCAAGGAAAAGACCACATTTGTTATAATGTAGGGAACCTTTTGTTATAAGGAGATGCCATTTGGATTGAAAAATACTAGCGCAACTTATCAAAGAGCAATGGTTACTTTATTCCATGATATGATGCATAAAGAAATTAAAGTATACATGGATGATATGATTATCAAATTACCCCTGAGAAATGGCATGTTACATATTTACAAAAGTTGTTTAAAAGGCTAAAAAAGTACCAATTGAAGCTAAATTTGGCTAAATGTACTTTGGTGTCAAATTAGAAAAATTATTGAGCTTCATTGTAAGTGAAAAAGGAATTGAGGTTGACCTTAATAAGATCAAATCCATTTAGTAATTGTCACTTCCACACATGCAAAAGAAAGTAAGAAGTTTCCTTGAAAGATTGAATTACATGGCTCGTTTTATTTCTTAGATTATGGACAAATGTGATCCAATTTTTTTGGCTCCTTCTAAAACATGATATGACTCAATGGGATGAACATTGCCAAATCACATTCAAACAAGAGAAGTTTATTTATCAAATCCACCTATTCTCATACCACCAATTCTGAGGCGACCCCTCATATTATACCTCATGGTTTTGGAGAGGTTAATAGGATGTGTGATAGGGCAACATGACGAAACTAGAAAACAAAAAAAGGAAGGGCTATTTATTACCTCAGTAAAAAGTTTTTGGAATATAAGGTAAATTATTTCCAAATAGAAAAGATATGTTGTGCCTTGGTCTAGACTGCAAAAAGGCTCTAACAATACATGCTGTATCATACCATATGGCTAATCACCAAAATAGATCCAAATTCGATTAAGTACCTTTTCAAAACACCAATGTTATCAAGATAGATAGCTAGGTGGTAGGTGTTGTTATCGGAATATGTATAGTTTATGTGAGTTAAAAAGCCATGAAAGGAAGTGTCATTGTTAAATTTTTAGCAAGTCAAGCACTCAAAGATTACCAGCCTTTTTTATAAGGCTAGGTGGTAGGTGTTGCATTTTTATGAGGCTTCAAATGCTTCAGGTTACAAAATTAGGGCAATCTTGATATCCTAAAAAAGAGATTACTATCTTTCAATGCTAAACTGGATTTTAATTGTACAAACAATATGGCAGAATATGAGGCATGTGTCGTAGGACTTTAAGTAGTCTTAAAAAGCAAAGTCTGATAAGTAAAAGTTTATGGAGACTTAGCCTTGGTAATTTATTAGCTTATGGAGAATGGACAACTTAGGATTTGAGGTTGCTATAATACAAAAAGTTAATTTTAAAACGTCTAGAAAAGTTTAAGAAGGTGGAATTTTTTCACTTACTCTGAGCTAATAATCAAATGGCAAATGCCTTAGCCACACTCGCCTCAATGTTCAAAGTAAATAAGGGGTAAAAAGTGATCCCAATTCAGATGAATATATATGAGTCCCCTACTTATTATCATAATGTTGAAGCAAAATCGACAGCCACCTATGGTATTATGATATCAAGAAATATCTTAAGGATCAAATATATCTAGAGAATGCTTGCGAAAATGATAAAAGAACTTTAAGGAATAATAAGTTTTGTTCTTGATGGTGAGATTCTCTATAAGAAAAGTCATGATTAGATACTGTTAAAATGCATTGATGCTGTTAAGGTGCAAAGAATTTTGGAAGAAGTACATGAAGAGGTTTATAAAATCTATGCTAATAGACACGAAATGGCAAGACAAATCATAAGATTGGGTTTTTTGTTAGATAATCATGAAGGGTGATTGTATCAGACATTCTTAAAAATTTCATAAATGCCAAGTCTATGCTGACAAGATCCATGTTCTACCTTCACCATTGCATATTATAACTGTGCCATGGCCCTTCTTCATAAAGGGCATAGATGTTATTGAACTGATTACTCTTATAAATTCAAACCGTCATCACTTAATCTTGGTTGTTATAGACAACTTCTTCAAAAGGGTCAAAGTAGCCTCTTATACAAGTGTGACAAGGTCAACAGTGATCAAATTCTTAAAGACCAACATAGTTTGTTAATTTAGGATCTCTAATAAAAAAACAACAAATAACACTTCTAATTTGAATAATAAATTAATGATAAAGGTGTACACTCAGCTCAAAATTTCATATCACAATTTAATGGCATACCACCAAAGATGAATAAAGCCATAGAGGCAGCCAATAAGAACCTTAAAAAAATTCTAGGGAAGATGGTGAAGACTTATAAGGATTGGCATGAAAAGCTACCTTTTACTTTCCTGGATTATCAAACTTCAGTTCAAACTTTAACTAGGGCAATGCCTTACTCATCGGTCTATGATACAGAAGTTATTCTACTAATTGATGTTGAAATCCCCCATTTAGAGTACCAATGAAGACCAAATTAGAGGAAGCTAAGTGGGTCTAGGATCATCATGAACAATTGAATTTCATTGAAGAAAAAAGGTTGAAAGCGATCAATATGACAAATATACCAGAAAAGATTAATGAAAGCCCATGAAAAGAAATTCATCTAAGGCAATTCGATGAAAAATGATTTGGTGCTGAAGAAAATCTTTTCTGTCCAAAAGGATCCACGGGGCAAGTGGGCATGTAATTAGGACAAGCCTTACGTGGTTCAAAAAGCATTTTTAAAGGAGCATTAATTTTAGGAGAAATAAATAGGGATATTTTACCAAACCTTGTAAATTTTGATAATGTAAAGAAATATTATGTTTAAAATGCAGTGTCATCAAAGAAAAAAAAAAGGAAAGAGAAAAAATAAAAAAAATTAGATGAAAACCTAAAAAAAGGGCATGCGATCTAAGATGATAAAAGGGTAAGGTTCAAGTTAAAACCTCAAAAGGGTGACTTGAGCATTTGGTAAAGATTGAATAAAGCATAATGGGCCGAGAGGTTAAGGCTAGAAAAGAAAGACGTGGTGTGGTTAGAAGCATTTTCCAAAGATAAATTTTCACAAGAGCAAATATCCCTTTCAAAAGAAATCTTTAAAGAACTAATTAACAGATTCTATTTATTTGCGTGATATCTAAATTTTCTTTGCACCTTAACCTTATTATTCTTTCTATTGAAAATCCATTATCATATTTTTTTTATTATTATATTTTCTTCCCTTATTGAAATAAACTGGTATTTTCATCCATACCTTTTAATGGATTTTTTATTCATGCAAACATGTTTGTTAAATGATGATTAACAGTTTAAGGAATTGGAAAATAATTAAAAGAATAATAAAGTGATTTCTTTGCATTACTTTGGAATAGGGTCAAAACATTGCAGGAACTTTAGTTAATATTTCAAATCTTTAGGACACTCTAGGGATGGTTAGGGTGGATATATGACATTCTGGAATAACTGGAATATAGTTTAAAGAATATCCTAAAATGGAAAACAAGTCCTTTTAGATGATTTCTTGGAAGAAAAATTTAAAGATCTTGATTCTTCAACCATTAGGATATCATTATTCTTATTAGCTTGTTTTGACTATTGATGGGGGATTTTAGAAACCATATATTTCCCATCATGCACTTCTTCAGCTCCTAGATGGCACTGATGCATTTATCAATTTGATTTGTTGGGTTTGAACAACCTCTCGAGTTTTTTTCTTATTAAAAGAAAAATGAGTGTTGTAACATTTCGATTTTAAGAATAGAGGCAAGTGTATTTTGGCTTTAACATTTTCTAAAGATGCCTTCAATTACAAGCTTAGGCATTGACTCCTTTCGCTAAAAAGAAAGAAATATATATTTAATATTTTTTGAAAATGCCTGTGACTACAAGCTTAAGCACTAGCTTTCTTTGACAGAAAAAAAAGAGATATATTTAATATTTTTTAAAAATTTTTAGAGTCCATGTAAAGGCATAAACACCTCACAAATTGTGAAGAAAGGAATATCTGTCACATTTTAAAAAAATGCCTTTAATTTTAAATTTTGGCTAAATTAGAGTTGCTGATAATGAAACCAATAAATAAAAATTTATGAAAAGACATAATATGCGAATTTTATGCATTTTCATTTGCAATCAATGATTTGTAAATTAAAAAATTGAGCATGACATGGGCAAAAAACTATTTAATATTCTGACTTCCCCAAAACCAAAATGTAAAATTTGAACTTTTTTCAAGTATTCTGAATATCAGGCACTATTATTTCTATTGACTATTATGGTTTCACCTTGGTCAACCCATTCAACTTATGTTTCATCCTAATCATTCCTTAGTTGGTTTATATGGTTTTGTCCTAGATAACCCCTTTTCTACTTAGGTTTCACCTAGTCACCCAAAGTTAGTTCGTATGGTTTCATCTTGACCAATCCCTTTTCAAATTAGGTTTCACCTTAGCCACCCTAAGTTAGTTCATATGGTTTCATCTCAACCAACTTCTTTTCGACTTAGGTTTTGCCCTAGTCACCCAAAGTTGGTTCATCTGGTTTCATGCTAACCAACCTTTTTTTCAACTTAGGTTTCACCCTGGTCACCCAAAGTTAGTTCATATGGTTTCGTCTCCACCAACCCCTTTTTGACTTAGGTTTTGCCCTAGTCACCCTAAGTTGGTTTAGATGGCTTTTTCCTATCCAACCCTTTTTAACTTAGGTTTCCCTCAGGTCACTAAAAGTTGGTTCATATGGTTTTATCCTAGCCAACCCTTTTTTTGACTTAGTTTCATTTGTCACTTAAAGTTGGTTTGTATGGTTTCATCTTGACCAACTTTTTTTCGACTTAGATTTTGCCCTAGTCACTCTTAGTTTGATTCATATGGTTTTATCCCTACTAACCTCTTTTTGACATAGGTTTCACCGTGGTCACCTAAAATTGGTTCGTATGGGTCCATCTTGACCAACTCCTTTTTGACTTAGGTGACTAGGGTATGGCTCCATCTCGACCAACTCTTTTTTGACTAAGATTCCACCCTAGTCACCCAAAGTTAGTTCATATGGTTTTGTCTTGGCCAACTCTTTTCAACTATGGTTTTGCCCTAGTCATCTTTAGTTAACTAGTGTGGTTTTGCCTTGGTCAACCCATTAGATTTAGGCTTCATTTTACTTAGCTATTTTAACTTAGGTCTTAACCTAGATCTAAGGTTTCTATTCTAGTTTTTTTGTTTTAATGTACATGTTGATGTTTTACTTTTCAAGACTTTATGACCAAAATGAAATTATGCCTATTTGGTTTTTGTCTTGTTTCTAATTCTCAGTACCGGACAAAGAGGAGCAACCGTGAACACCTAATTTTGATCGAACCCTTTTTTCAATAATCCTAAATATTTGAGAATGAGAATGAGAACCTAGTGGCCACCGTGGTAAATATCAACCTCTTCTAAGCAAATTGGGCACTTTCAAGACTGATTTAGTCATATATAAATTATTGGGTATGCACATGCTAAAAAAGTGCAATTTTGACGATTGACCTTAGATAAAAAAATATGAATATTTAAAAGAAAAATTAGTTTTAAATATTTTCTTGTCAAATTTTGGAAATTTTTTTTGTGGGTGATATCATGGTCAAATTTCCCATTTTTAAGAATTTTTTGAGTTTTTTTATAAAACTCAAAAAGTTGACCATCGTATATTTTTACCTACAACTGTGTAGTATTTATGGCGATATGCATTCTAAAAATAAAAAATATTCAAGAGAGATTAGATATTGGCATTTTATACAACAAGGCGTCAAGCTGTTAATTTTGCCATTTATTTTTAAATTTCTCACAGTATTGCAAATATTTTGCCCACAAATTTTTTTGGTAAAGACTTGTTCCAAACTTCGAATTTTCATC
>JBBYHM010020215.1:0-10655 GCA_038381775.1 Adansonia rubrostipa
ATTTTAAAGTGATTTTTCAATTTACAATAGTTGTGCTGCCAGCGGGGATAAAGCAAAGCATGTGATATTTCTTATTTTCTTTATGTTTATGGGTCCAAACTCGAGTCATTGGCATTCGAACATCCATGACCGAAGGGAAAGAGTGGCATGAGCATCATGAACTCATTTGCATAGCCTAGGAGTAGTTTGGGATGATGAAACAGCCCATTGATCACACACTCAAGATTTTAACTATAAACAAGGCACGAACATTTTGGGAATAAGTGCAAGGCCATTTTTATTGGAAAATCAGAAGATTTGAGCTTGTTTAATCAAGATTCCAGATCTGAAAAACTTAATTTTCCCTAAGATTTTTTTATGATAACTTTAAGGAAAATGCTAAGTTCATGCTTGTCCTCATTGGTTGAGGTTAACATGCTTGGCTTAGAGAGGTTTTGAAAATCAATTTTTGATGCCCATCAAACATGCATTTTGACAAGGGGAAGACCACAAACATGCAAGGGGATGGCACATAACATGAATGGGGATGCTAACTTTACGAATAGTCTAGACAAAGAAAGTGCTATGCATTTTGATAAGAAAATGTTATGGATGCTGAAAATGACAATGATTCATGCAAGCTAATGTATAAATGTGCTTAAAAAGTGTTAGGATAATGATTCATACATGGATTAAGGATAACAAGGTGCATGGATTTGCAAGAAAAGCTTTTCTTTCTGCCATTCTCCTCATAATCAATGTTTGTTTACAAAATGATACAAACTTATATACTCATAATAATCTGCCATTCTTTTTGTTATTGGCACTACAATCATGTTCTCCACATTAGGATGCATGATATTGAAGCTTTGGATTCACAGGAAAAGCTTGCTTTCAATCATTTTCCTTCTAATCAAAGTTCATCTGAGAAATGAGACAAACTTGGATACTCAAAATAATCTCTATTCCTTTTGTTATAGGAACTACAATCATGTTCTTGGTATTGGGATACATGATATTAATGCTTTCGATTTGCAAAAAAAGCTTTTCTTTCCACATTTTCCTCACAATCAAAGTTCGTATACGAAATAAGATAACTTTGATACTCATAATAATCTACATTCTTTTTGTTATTGCCACTACAATCACCTTCTCCACAAAGGGATACATGATATTGATGCCTTGGATTTGCAAGAAAAGCTTTTCCCTCTAACATTTTCATTATAATCAAAGTTCATCCAACAAATGAGACAAACTTTGATGCTCATAATAATCTCTATTCTTTTGTTATTGGCACTACAATCATGTTCTCTTCATTGGGATACATGGTATTAATGCTTTGGATTTGCAAGAAAAGCTCTTTTTTCCACCATTTCCTTGTAATTAGTGTTCACCCCTAAAATGGGACAAACTTCGACACTCGCAACAATCTCTATTCTTTTCTTTATTGGCACTACAATCATGTTCTCCTTATTGGGATACACGGTATTGATGCTTTAGATTTGCAAGAAAAGCTTTTCTTTCTGCCATTCTCCTCATAATCAATGTTCATTTACGAAATGATACAAACTTAGATACTCATAATAATCCATCATTCTTTTTGTTATTGTCACTACGATCATGTTCTCCACATTGGGATACACGATATTAAAGCTTTGGATTCACAGGAAAAGCTTGCTTTCCACCATTTTCCTTCTAATCAAAGTTCATCTGAGAAATGAGACAAACTTTGATACTCAAAAAAATCTCTATTCCTTTTGTTATAGGAACTACAATCGTGTTCTCGGTATTAGGATAGACGATATTGATGCTTTTGATTTGCAAGAAAAGCTTTTCTTTCCACATTTTCCTCATAATCAAAGTTCATAACCTTGATACTCATAATAATCTACATTCTTTTCGTTATTGCCACTACAATCACGTTCTCCACAAAGGGATACATGATATTGATGCCTTGGATTTCCAAGAAAAGCTTTTCTTTCTAACATTTTCATTATAATCAAAGTTTATTCGACAAATGAGATAAACTTTTATACTCATAATAATCTCCATTCTTTTTGTTATTGGCACTACAATCATGTTGTCCTCATTGGGATACATGACATTGATGCTTTGGATTCATAAGAAAAGCTTTTCTTTCCACCATTTTGGATACACGATATTGATGCTTTAGATTTGCAAGAAAAGCTTTTCTTTCCACCATTGTCCTTATAATCAAAGTTCATATGGGAAATAAGATAAACATTGATACTCATAATAATCTCCATTCTTTTTGTTATTAGCACTACAGTCATGTTCTCCCTATTAGGATACATGATATTGATGCTTTGGATTTGCAAGAAAAGGTTTTCTTTCCACCATTTTCCTCAAAAACATAGTTCATCTTGGAAATGAGACAAACTTGGATACCCATAATAATCTTCATTCTTTTTTTTATTGCCACTACAATCATGTTCTCCATATTAGGATACACAAAATTGATGCTTTGGATTTGCAAAAAAAACTTTCATGCCACTATTTTCTGTTAAATCAAAGTTCATCCGAGAAATGAGATAAACTTGGATACTTAAAATAATCTCCATTCTTTTTGTTATTGGTAATACAATCACGTTCTCCTCATTAGGATAAACAATATTGATGCTTTGGTTTTGCAAGAAAAGCTTTTCATTCTAGCATTTTCCTCGTAATCAAAGTTCATCTGTGACATGAGACAAACTTAGATACTCATAATAATCCCTATTCTTTTTGTTATTGGTAAAACAATCATGTTCTCCTCATTGGGATACACGATACTGATGCTTTGGATTTGCAAGAAAAGCTTACTTTCTGCCATTTTCTTTCTAATCAAAGTTCATCTGAGAAATTAGACAAATTTGGATACTTAAATATTCTCTATTCTTTTTGTAATTGGCACTACAATCATGTTCTCCTCATTGGGATACACGATATTGTTTCTTTGGATTTGCGAGAAAAGCTTTTATTTCCACCATTTTCTTCATAATCAAAGTTTAACTGGGAAATGAGAAAAACTTGGATACCCTTAATAATCTCTATTCTTTTTGTTATTGGCACACGATCATGTTCCCCACATTGGGATACAAGATATTGAAGCTTTGGATTTGCAATAAAACCATTTCTTTCCATCATTTTCCTCATAATCCAAGTTCATCCGTGATATGAGAGAAACTTGGATACTCATAATAATCTCCATTCTTTTCCTTATTGGCACTGCAATCATGTTCTCTTCATTGGGATACATGATTTTAATGCTTTGGATTTGCGAGAATAACTTTTCTTTCCACTATTTTCCTTGTAATTAATGTTCACCCGTGAAATGGGACAAACTTGGATACTCGTAACAATCTCCATTCTTTTTGTTATTGGCACTACAATCATGTTCTCCTCATTGGGATACACAATATTGATGCTTTGGATTTGCAAGAAAAGCTTTTCTTTTTGCCATTCTCCTTATAATTAATGTTCATTTACGAAATGAGACAAACTTGGATACTCATAATAATCCCCCATTCTTTTTGTTAATAGCACTACAATCACATTCTCCGCATTGGCTATAAGATATTGATGCTTTGGACAAGACAAGCTCTTTTTCCACCATTTTCCTTATAATTATAGTTCATCTAGGAAATGAGACAAACTTGGATAACAAAAATAATCTCTATTCGTTTTGTTATTGACAGTACAATTACGTTCTCCTTATTGGGACACACGATATTGATGCTTTGGATTTGCAAGAAAGCTTTTCTTTCCACCATTTTCCTTATAATCAAAGTTCATCTGAGAAATAAGACAAACATGGGTACTCATCATAATCCCTATTCTATTATTGCCACTACAATCATGTTCTCCACATTGGGATACACGATATTGATGCTTTGGATTTGCAAGAAAAGATTTTCTTGTCATCATTTTCCTCATAATCAAAGGTCATCCAAGAAACGAGGCAAGTTTGGATGCTCATAATAATCTCAATTCTTTTTCTTATTGGCATTACAATCATGTTCTCCACATTGGGATACAAGATACCAATGCTTTGGATTTGCAAGAAAAGCTTTTCTTTCCACTATTTTTTGTGTAGTCAAAGTTCATTCGAGAAAGGAGACAAACATGGACACTCATAGTAATCTCCATTCTTTTTCCTATTGGCACTACAATCATGTCCTCCACATTAGGATACACGATATTGATGCTTTGGATTTGCAAGAAAAGCTTTTCTTTCCACCATTTTCCTCAAAATCAAAGTTCATCCATGAAATGAGACAAACTTGGATACTCATAATAATCTTCATTTTTTTGTTATCGACACTACAATCATGTTCTCCATATTGGGATACATGATATTGATGCCTTGGATTTGCAAGGAAAGCATTTCTTTCCACCATTTTTCTTATAATCAAAGTTCATCTGTGAAACGAGACAAACTTGGATACGCATAATAATCTCTATTCTTTTTGTTATTGGCATTACAATCATTTTCTCCACATTGGGATACACGATATTGAAGCTCCAAATTTGCAAGAAAAGCTTTTTTTCCATCATTTTCCTCATAATCAAAGTTCATCCGTGATATAAGACAAACTTGGATACTCATAATAATCTCTATTCTTTCCCTTATTGCCACAATAATCATGTCTCCTCATTGGGATACACCGATATTGATGTTGTGGATTTGCAAGAAAAGCTTTTCTTCCCACGATTTTCCTCATAATCAAAGTAAATCTGGGAAATGAGACAAACTTGGATACATATAACAATCTCCATTCTTTTTATTATTGGCACCGCAATCATGTTCTCTTCATTGGGATACACGATATTAATGCTTTGGATTTGCAAGAAAAGATTTTCTTTCCACCATTTTCATTACAATTAATGTTCATCGGTAAAATCGGACAAACTTTGATACTCGTAACAATGTTTATTCTTTTTGTTATTGGCACTACAATCATGTTCTCCTCATTGGGATACACGATATTAATGCTTTGGATTTGCAAGAAAAGATTTTCCTTTTGCCATTCTCCTCATAATCAATGTTTATTTACGAAATGAGACAAAATTAGATACTCATAATAATCACCATTCTTTTCCTTATGGGCACTACAGTCATGTTCTCCTCGTTGGGATACACGATATTAATGCTTTGGATTTGCAAGAAAAGCTTTTCTTGTCACCATTTTCCTCATAATCAAAGTTTATCTGGGAAATGAGACAAACTTGGATACCCATAATTAACTCCATTCTTCTTGTTATTGCCACTACAATCATGTTCTCCACATTGGGATAAACGATATTGATGCTTTGGATTTGTAAGAAAAGCTTTTCATTCTGCCATTCTCCTCATAATTAATGTTCATTTGTGAAATGAGACAAACTTGGATGCTTACTATAGTTACCCATTCTATTCGTTATTGGCACTACAATCATTTCTCCACATTGGGATACACGATATTGATGCTTTGGATTTGCAAGAAAAGCTTAGTTTCTACCATTTTCTTTCTAATTAAAGTTCATCTGAGAAATTAGACAAACTTGGACACTCAAAATAATCTCCATTCTTTTTGTTATTGGCACTACAGTGATATTCTCCTCATTAGGATAGATGATATTGATGCTTTAGATTTACAAGAAAAGCTTATTTTCACTATTTTCTTCAAAATCAAAGTTTATCTTGGAAATAAGACAAACTTAGATACCCATAATAATCTCCATTCTCTTTGTTATTACCACTACAGTCATGTTCTCCTTATTGGGATATACGATATTGATGCTTTGGATTTGCAAGAAATGCTTTTCCTTCCACCTTTTTCCTTATAATCAAAGTTCATCTAAGAAATGAGATAAACTTTGATACCCATAATAATCTCTAATTTTTTCGTTATTCGCACTACAATCATGTTCTCTTCATTGGGATACACGATATTAATGCTTTGGATTCGCAAGAAAAGCTTTTCTTTCCACTATTTTCCTTGTAATTAATGTTCGCTCGTTAAATAGAACAATCTTCAATACTCGTAATGATTCCATTCTTTTCATTATTGGCACTGCAATCATGTTCTCCTCATTAGGATACATGATACTAATGCTTTGGATTTGCAAGAAAAGGTTTTTTTTCCATCATTTTCCTTATAATTAAAGTTCATCAGGAAATGAGACAAACTTGGATACCCATAATAATCTCTATTCTTTTTGTTATTGCCACTACAATCATGTTCTCCACATTGGGATACACAAAATTGATGCTTTGGATTTGCAAGAAAAGCTTTTATTCCCTCTATTTCCTTTATAATCAAAGTTCATATGAGAAATGAGACAAACTTGGATACTCATTATAATATCCATTCTCTTTCTTATTGGCACTACAATCATGTTCTTATTAAAAATACACGATATTGATGCTTTGGATTCGTAAGGAAAGCTTTTCTTTCCACCATTTTCCTCATAATCAAAGGTGATCTGAGAATTGAGACAAACTTCAATACTCATAATAATCTCCATTCTTTTTGTTATTGGCACTATAATCATGTTCTCCAAATTAGGATACACGATATTGTTGCTTTAAATTTGCAAGTAAACCTTTTCTTTCCACCATTTTCCTCATAATCAAAGTTCATCTAGGAAATGAGACAAACTTGGATACCAATAATAATCTCCATTCTTTTTGCTTTTGGCACTACAATCATGTTCCTCTTATTAGGATACATGTTATTGATGCTTTAGATTTGCAAGAAAAGCTTTTCTTTCCACCATTTTTCTTATAATCAAAGTTCATCTATGAAATAAGATAAGCTTGGATACCCATAATAATCCCCATTTTTTTTGTTATTGGCACTGCAGTCATGTTCTCCTCATTGGCATACACAGTATTGATGCTTTGGATTTGCAAGAAAAGTCTTTCTTTCCACCATTTTTTGTATAATCAAAGTTCATTTGTGAAATGGGATGAACTTGGATACTCATAATAATTTCCAATGTTTTTGTTCATGGCGCTACAATCATGTTCTCCTCATTGGCGTACACGATATTGATGTTTTGAATTTGCAAGGAAAGCTTTTCTTTTAACCATTTTCCTTATCATCAAAGTTCATCTATGAAATAAGATAAACTTGGATACCCATAATAATCTTCATTTTTTGTTATTACCAGTACAGTCATGTTCTCCACATTGGGATACATGATATTAATGCTTTGGATTTGCAAGAAAAGCTTTTCTTTCCACCATTTTCCTTCTGAATAATGTTCATCTGTGAAATGAGACAAATTTGGATACCCATAATAATCTCTATTCTTTTTGTTATGGGCACTACAATCATGTTCTCCTTATTGGGATGGACGATATTGCTGCTTTGGACTTCTAAGAAAAGCTTCTCTTTCCACCATTTTCCTTGTAATTAATATTCTCCCGTGAAATGAGACAAACTTGGATACTTGTAATAGTCTCCATTCTTTTTGCTATGGGCATTATAGTCATATTCTCCACATTATGATAAAAGATATTGATGGTTTTGAGCTGCAAGAAAAGCTTTTATACCCACCATTTTCCTTATAATCAAAGTTCATCCATGAATTGTTACAAACTTGGATACTTGTAATAGTCTCTATTCTTTTTGTTACTGGCACTACAATCATGTTTTCCTCATTGGGATATATGATATTGATGCTCTTGATTTGCAAGAAAAGCTTTTCTTTCCGCCATTTTCCTTATAATTAATGGTCATCTGTTAAATAAGGAAAACTTGGATACTTGTAATAATTTCCATTCTTTTTGTTATGGGTCACTACAATCATGTTCTCCTCAGGGGATACACGACATTAATGCTTTGGATTTGAAAGAAAAACTTTTCTTCCCACCATTTTCTTTGTAATTAATATTCCCCTGTGAAATGAGACAAACACTCATAATAATCTTCATTCTTTTTATTAAAGGCACTACAATCATGTTATCCTCATTAGCATACATGATAATGATGCTTTAGATTTGCATGAAAAGCTTTTCCTTCCACAATTTTTCCTCGTAATTAATGTTCCTTTGTGCAATGAGACAAACATGGATACTGGTAATAATTGCCGTTCTTTTTGTTATGGGCATTACAATCATGTTCTCCATATTGGGATAGAAGATATTGATGCTTTGGATTTGCAAGAAAATCTTTTCTTTCCACCATTTTCCTTATAATCGAAGTTCATCCAAAATTGATACAAACTCTGATACTTGTAGCAATCTCTAATCTTTTTGTTGTTGGCACTACAATCATGTTCTCCTTATTAGGATACATTATATTGATGCTTTGGATTTGCAAGAAAAGCATTTCTTTCCACTATTTTCCTTATAATTAATGATCATCCGTGAAATGAGGCACACTTGGAAACTCGTAATAATTTCCATTCTTTTTGTTACGAGCACTACAATCATGTTCTCCTCATTGGGATACTTGATATTGATGCTTTGGATTTGGAACAAATGCTTTTCTTTCCAACATTTTTCTTATCTTCGAAGTTCATACGTGAAATGAGACAAACTTGGATACTTGTAATAATATCAATTCCCTTTGTTATTGGCACTACAATCATGTCCTCCATATTGGGATATTGGATATTGATACATTGGATTTGCAAGAAAAGCTTTTCTTTCCACCATTTTCCTTATAATTAATGTTCATCTGTGAAATGAGACAAACTTGGATACTCATAATAATCTATAATCCTTTTGTTATGGGCACTACAATCATGTTCTCCTCATTGGGATTTTGGATTTGCTAGAAAAGCTTTTTATTCCACCATTTTTCTTGTAATTAATGTTCCCTAATGAAATGAGACAAACTTTGATACTCGTAACAATCTTCATTCCATTTGTTATTGGCACTACAATCATGTTCTCCACATTAGGATAGAAGATATTGTTGCTTCAGATTTGCAGGAAAATCATTTCTTTCCACCATTTTCTTTATAATCAAAGTTCATCCATTAAATAAGACAAACTTGGGTACTCATAATAATGTCCATTTTTTTCGTTATTGGCACTACAATCATGTTCTCCACATTGGGATACAGGATATTGATGCTTTGGATTTGCAAGAAAAGCTTTTCTTTCCACCATTTTCCTTATAATTAATGTTTATGTGTGAAATGGGACAAACTGGGATACTCATAATAATCTCTATTCTTTTTGTTATGGGCACTACAATAATGATCTCCTCATTGGGATACACGATATTGATGCTTTAGATTTGCAAGAAAAGCTTTTCTTTCCACCATTTTTCTTGTAATTAATGTTCCCCCGTGAAATCAGACAAACTTGGATACTTGTAATAATCTCCATTTTTTTGTTATGGGCACTACAATCATGTTCTGCACATTGGGATAGAAAGTATTGATGCTTTGGATTTGCAAGAAAAGCTTTTCTTTCCACCATTTTCCTCACAATCAAAGTTCATCAATGAAATGATACAAACTTGGATACTTGTAATAATCTCCATTCCTTTTGTCATTAGCACTACAATCATGTTCTACTCATCGGGATACATGATATTGATGCTTTGGATTTGCAAGAAAAGCTTTTTTTTCCAACATTTTCCTTATAATTAATGTTCATCCGTGAAATAAGGCAAACTTGGATACTCGTAATAATTTCCATTCTTTTTGTTATAGGCACTACAATCATGTTCTCCTCACTGGGATACATGATATTGATGCTTTGGTTTTAGAACAAAAGTTTTTCTTTCCACCATTTTTCCTATATTCAAAGTTCATCCGTTAAATGGGATAAACTTAGATACTCCTAATGATATCCATTCTTTTTGTTACTAGCACTGCAATCTTATTCTCCACATTGGGATACAAGATATTGATGCTTTGTATTAGCAAGAAAAGCTTTTCCTTGCACCATTTTCCTTATAATTTAACATTCATCAATGAAATAAGACAAAGTTGGATACTAATAATTATCTCTATTTTTTTGTTATGGGCACTATAATCATGTTCTCCTCATTGGGATACACAATATTGATGCATTGGACTTGCAAGAAAAGCTCCTTTTTCCACCATTTTTTATGTAATTAATGTTCCCCCATGAAATGAGACAAATTTTGATGCCCATAATAATCTTCATTCTTTTCATTATCGGCATTATAATCATGTTCTCCATATTAGGATAGAAGATATTGATGCTTTGGATTTGTAAGAAAAGCTTTTCTTTACGCCATTTTCCTTATAATTAAAGTTTATCTATGAAATGATACAAACTTAGAAACTTGCAATAATCTGTATCCTTTTTGTTCTTGGCACTATAATCATGTTCTCCACTTTGGTATACAGGAGATTGGTGCTTTGTATTTGCAAGAAAAGCTTTTCTTTCCACCATTTTCCTAATAATTAATGATTATCCATGAAGTTAGACAAACTTAGATGCTCGTAATAATTTTTATTCTTTTTGTTATGGGCACTACAATCATGTTCTCCTCTTTAGGCTACACGATATTAATGCTTTTGATTTGCAAGAAAAGCTTTTCTTTTCACCATTTTCCTTGTAACTGTTCTATCATGAAATGAGACAAACATGGATACTTGTAATAATCGCCGTTCATTTTTTTATGGGCACTATAATCATGTTCTTCATATTGGGATAGAAGATATTGATGCTTTGGATTTGCAAGAAAAGCTTTTCT
>JBBYHM010020266.1:0-10651 GCA_038381775.1 Adansonia rubrostipa
TTACTGACAACATTGCTCATATTCCAGCGCATGTCATTGCAACATCTTACTCGATTTTTAAGTTAATGATTTCTTTGCACAAAAAAAATTAAATTAATATTTCTTACTTATAAATTAGCTAACTATTAATTCAAAACTTAATTCAAATGATTTATACAATAATTTTTTAAATAATAATATTTAATAAATTTAAAATTTAAATTTATCATATCTCTATTCTCTAGTTGCTGCATCCCTTATATATAAAAAGAAAGAAAAAATCATTTAACCAGTACTTCCAATGCGATGAGAAGGATCCACATAGACACACTAATTAGGTCGAAATTAGGTCAACTTAAAAAGTCGACCCAACGTGCATTACTGTTTTATTATTTGTCAATAGATATATAAATTAATAAAATATTAAATTTTTAATTTTAATAATCAAAATTTAATTTCAAATAATTTCAAGCAATAAGCGACCAAGCTTTTGATCTTATTTATTAGTGCATAACTATTATTTTATGTAGGGTTAGACATATTTATTATCATATTATATTATAATTAGATATCAAAATTTATCATTACACTTTGATTGATATCTATTATTGTACCTTTGAGATTAAGGGTGTATTTACTATATACTTTAATGCATTATTGAATTTTAACACTTTATTTTTATTCAATTAATTTTACTATTAAATTTTAATTTTTATTGAATTTTACAACTTAGTTTAAATGATTTAAAAATATAAAATAATAAAATAATATTTTTTCAAATATTTTATTTTAATAATTAAAAATAATAAATTAATTAGTAAAGATATCACAAATTTATTTTATAAAAAACTATGCTTTTTTTTTCAAATCTTTTATAGAATAAAAATTATATTAAATTATTTAAATTTAAATTTTTTGTAAATTAATTTAACATAATTATTAAAATAAGATACTTGAACGAATAATCTTTTGTTAAATTTGCTCATCAGATCATCCAAAATTAATGTCAAGCAAAAAAAATTCAATAAAAAAAAAAAGCTGACTAGTAATATTCAACTAAAAATCAAAATTTTATTACAAAATTCAATCAAATAATAGTAAAATCCAATTTACCCTTAAATCTAAAATAAAATAAAAAATAACAATTAAAATAAAATATACTAACAAATTTTAATATTCACGTCTAATACGATGACAAATTTACCTTAACCCTTTTAGGTATGAACATTTAGCCTGCCAAAATCTCTATATCCATATACTCATCTCCTAATATGAAAATTAATAAATATAATTCTATAAGCTAATATTGATATTAAGAACTCTACAAATAATCTTTAAAAAAAACTCTAGAAATAAATTTATATATTGCACGTCAAGTAATAAATATGTTAATGTAATAGGTATATAATACCGTTGCACGTGAAATAATAATCATAAATAATATATGGGTTAAGAGATTTAATAAGTTGAAAATAGCAGCAGCATCTCATCCTAAAGATCTTCAAAAACAGCAAATATGTCGCCACCAATGTAATCGTTATCAACCAAGCTCACCAAATAGTAGCTGCTCTCAACCTGTCATAATGGCGGACGAATGCGTTACATTTTTTTTTATGAAATTTAAGTGTAAGAATGAGCATGGAAGTAGCCGATTGTTTCCAAGAGATTGAATCAGTTGATAAGCTAACCTGTTCGAGCAATTGTTTCGATGGATCGTCATCCGGGTACAAGGACGCCCATGATCTTGACCAACTTTCGAACGCTTCGTCTTTCCATACCATGAAGCTTGCAGGATCCACCACAGTTGGCTGGATTATTTCTTTAGCTGGGAAGACTCCCCAAGTTACTGCATTAACATCTGTCTTGCTGATGTTCGATAAAAAATTCCCATTTTTGTTGACAGCAATGTAGGTAAAGAATGAGAAGGCCTTCCACTTATTGACAAGTGCATCTAGTTTTTCCTTCGAGCAGAAAAACTCAAGATAAGCTTTCTGGTAAACATACCCTCCAGGGCCACCCCAACCTGCAACCAATTAGGTTGGAACTAGTTAGAGCAGACTAGAACCAGATTTTCCAACAAGGTTTGAAAAAAGGAGTTGTACTGCCCGAAACACATCAATGTGACACAAGTGTCGCATAAATGAAGAGTTGGAGCAGCAACATAGCTCGAACAAAGAACAAAACTCCGACACTAGGTACAAATAAAGAATAAAGTCGAAAAATCTCCAACTCAAGGATTTTAGTTCTTAAAGAAATATACCATAGCCACCTAATTCTTCTAATATCTGCTGATGCCATGCTCAATAAATTCATAAACCAATCTTATATATCTTAAATAAATATATAAAAGCCAAAGCTTTTGGCCAAAAAAAAAAAAAAATACTACGTGCATGACAGTTTAATAATTTACCATATGTCCTTTAATTAATTCATATTTTAAAAGTCAAAATTGAAATTCAAACTAAATAAATTGCCAATATTTCATTTCCTTTTTTGCTAAAACACATTAAATGTCTATATTTAAGTCATTAATTAATTTGTTTCCTATCACACCACTACAAATAACGGATTAAAAAGTAGATTGATTGTTAACCTATGATTATAGGTCTTTACACACTTTTGTATTTCTTTGTTAAATTACCTTTTAATTATGTTTAAAGTGGACTAATTAATTTTCTCTTACAATTTGATTCAGGACATATATATACTAAAAGTATGCATGCATATATAATAGTAGTGTATATATATATATATATGATTTTAGTATATATCTCATATGTTTATATAAAGATATAAAAGGGATATACACGAAATATTTTAAGATTTAAAAGGTGGAGCAAGATTGAGCAAGCAAGCATTTACCAAAACCATTGCACCCTACCCCCATTCCCCCCCCCCCCCCCCCCCCCAAAAAAAAAGGAGAGAAAAAAAACCTCATTCCAAATGGACTATTTGAAATCTATGGAGCGAATCGGGTTTTTGAATTATGCTTTTTTTTTTTAAACAGTTTGTCTCTATTTGTTTAGTCATATTTATTGGCAAAATCTCAAGTATGTTAAGAGATCAGCTTTCAATTTGAATTTTTAATTTAATCATTTAAAAGTATAATAATTACGTATTTTATTTTCATTAATTTAAAAAGTAATGTATCTCTATAATTGTTCATTCTAAATTATTTTCTACCATAAAAATATTCAGACTGCTATAAATCCAATCAACCTAATGGAATGAGAGTTTAAATAAAAAAAGTGAATAAGGAAAGAGAAACATAACCATTTAAAAGGACTGACAATATGATATATAATTAAATTAGGGAAGATATTTTTAAAAACATAAAGAAGATTAGGGAAGAAATTCAGAATTTTTAATTTGAATTGATTACTGCATCAATCAATTCATGTTATTTTAACTTATTACATTATACGGTTAAACGTATTTTTAATACATTATTAAATATCTTTTGATAGCCATATAAATACACATGATCATATAACAAAAAATACTATGAAATTTTGTGTTTAATTTCTCATATGAAGTTTATTTTGTGGTCTTACTTTCTATCATTTTGTTTGTTTTTGAGATTTTATTCATTCTTTTTGTTCGTGTTATCGTTCGATTTTATTTTAGAATAAAAACTTTATGAACAATATATTTTGGTATTTTTCTTTTCTAATTCGTAGTTTTAAAGGCGAATCTTTGACCTTACAAAATATCCTTAGAACTAATATCAATTTTTATTTCCATGTTAATCTTTTTTTTCAAAAACATTTAAATTAATCTAATTAATTAATTACTTTTATGACTCATTAAAATTAGGTGAATATATATTGTATTTAAGAATAAAACCTATTTAACATCTTCTTTTTGTAATTTAGGGAAAAAATTTATTTTAAATGATTAATTCAAGTTTATCTATTAAATTGTAAACAAAATTATGAAAAAAAATTCATGATGATTGTATTGAAATGATTAGATATATTAGAAAAGTTTATTATTATTATTATTATTATCAACTATATAAATAAGTTATTACATTATTTATCAATCATTATCAGTAGATGTGTAATCATAAAAATAAAATTTTAATTACATTAGCTTTTGGAATAATATAATTACATGTTTCAAAAATTAGCATAGACTATACTTTTGCCCATGCATGTTATCTATGTGTTACTTCAATGTTTTTCAAATAAACAAATTTTCATAATTAATCATTTTGATTAAAAAAAATTAAAACTTATTTATCCCTAATTTCCCAAAATTACATAAATAATCTTAATTATTTGACAGATTAAAACTCGAGTTTCCAGTATTGCCTAAAAAAGCTAGTATAGCTAATGCATTTATTATTTTAATATTGACCTTCTAATATTTACCAATACCAACTTTTAACTCTAAAAATATTATATATAATAAAACTATAATTGTTTTGCTTTCTGTGCATAGCACGGGTTAAAAACTATTCCCATTTAAACGCAAGACCCTATTTTCCGCATAAACAAAACCTATATATCTCATATTACCTAAAAAATAAATAAAAGAAAACAAGATAGCAGTATTAGTGCAACAACATCATTTTGTTCAACCAAATTAGAGGATACGTAAAGGAAATGAAAGTATAACACCTGAACTTACCAACGGACGGAGAATCAGATCGTTCCCCGTTGACAGCTGGTTGGCTATTGATGGTAAGGAAACCCTTTAGATTGATCCTTCCCAGCTGTTCGTGTATGATTTTTGTCTCCGGCTGAAGCCCGTCCAATTCTGACCAAGGACTGCTTCTCAACTTACCGAGGCAATAATTTTTAAATTTCTGACGAACACCAGTTCCAAAAGAACCATATCATAATTAAATCCTAGTTACTTCAAAGAGAAAAGACTAAATAGATTCCAAGCTAGAAAATTTTCACCTCTTGAATATCATCAATGCTTTTTAATGGGGTAGCCCATTCTTCTTTAAGTTTCTTATCATGTGCACGGGGCCTCATGAACTGTTGAGAAATTAAAATCACTTCGGTCATACACCAGTAATACCATAAAAAAAGGAAAAACACAAAAAAAAAAAAAAAAAAAAAACATTTCCTTGATCGAACAATAGTTCCCATTTCTCAACATATCACCACTTGAGCATAAAGGGATATCATAAAAACATAAGTTCAAATTTGCTAAATTTTCCCATATATTTGGAGGGTCTTTGGAGGGTCATATCAAGATACCCATGTTTGAAAATTTGTCAGACATGGGTACTTCAAGAAAAATGAAGAGTTGGATCAACATAGCAACCAAAGCAATCAATTTATTGTTGTCAAAGGCGCAGGGTGCACCATAGTAACTAAGACCCTAAAAGGCATAAAAAATACGCTCACCTTTCAAACAAAGAATCAATACATAAAAATAAAACAAAGAAGATCCAATATAATAAATGGTAATTAATAAGCTTTAAAAATATGATTTTGTTGATAAGTGTTAAAAATTTTGCTTCATTTAATTATCAAATGCAATGAATAAAAGACCAAACCAGAGGCTGAACAGGTGGGGCTGCCGGTTTTCAGTTCAACCAGCAGATCCAACTGAAAAGAAATTTAAATATAAACTACATCATTTTGATATTGAATAAGTACTAAATATAGTAAATAATTAAAGCAGAAATACATTTGGTTTAATAATACGGTGTTTAATATAAAATAATAGAACTAAGAAGTTAGGCCGTTCGCAATTCAAATCCCATAAATTACAAAATTTTTTAATAATAAAATAATTAAAAAAAAACCCTAAAATTGGCTCAATCACCGGTTTAACCGGTTCTTGACTAGTACGCTGAAAACCTGATTTAATGATCCTTATAGGAATAGACAAGCCACCAGTTCCTGGTTCAACCGATCCAACTGAACAATCCCAAGCCCTTTTTTGTTCACTGTTCAAATGTGTTACAAAGATCAACAATGAACATAAACTGAAAGTCATCATTCATCAAGCACCAGCTCATACTTCCTTCCATTTTCAAGAAAAAGTAGCGCATGGAGTCTATGATTCATTTTTTTGCATTTGTTCCCTCATTATGGTGAGACTTGTGATACATCCTCTAATAGTAACAGGTGCGATCCCTAGAAGCCTACATGAATCCAACCCAAAACACATTCTCCGAATTCCAGTCAAGGAACAATCCTTGTCATAGCCTGCCGACTAAACAATTCCATAGATTGATTAAACACACCCACAAATCCTACGTTTATAATGTACTTATTGCTGAAATAAGATCCCATAATTATCCAGTAACTTATAATAAGATCAGGCATTTAGATACAAGTCCGCTATTATCATATAAGCTCTAAAGGAAACTATTAACACCGACTTGATTGCCATACAATCTACCATCAAATGAACATGTAAATTTTATGCACCCACAACAGATTAAATAATCAAAAAGGATGCAACGAGAAAAAAAAAAAAAAACCACCAAAGCAAAACATAATTTACATCAATACAAATATGCTATCATACGTTCTTCTAATGCTTTGCTATTTTCTATCAATGAAAGGATATGAAACATCAACTTGTTATTAAGCAAGCAAAGATTGAAGAAGAACAAATTGCAGTGACGCTTGCTTCAAGAGAAAACAGCCTATACCTGATAGTCGGATAGTGCACCATATGATGGATTTCGAGAATCACCCCATCGCCCATGTGGGTACTGGTCCCAACCAATAGTCCTGGATAAGTAACTCTTTGGACGGTTAGCCCTGCCACCATTAGCTAGAAAGATCAGATATCCAGGAATGTTCAACCATTATAGTAATCCAGTAAACTGCCGACATCTAGCCAAGAAAAGGAAGCTCAACATTTATCACATACCAAAATATTGGCCGAACATCTTCTTTAACACGAAAAACATTTGCAGGTCGTCTCCAAGGTAAACACCTGGAAATTTTGGATTCTTCAATCAACCCAAGATTCTGCCAACATAAGCCTATGATTAGTAAGTGGAAAAAGAAGTAATAATTATACAGTAGAAAGTGAGATGAATATAGCTTGACCGAAAACTATTGCCGAAGTTCAATTTCTCATTTACTTTCGAAATTTAGGAAAAGAAAGTTCCTAGTAGATCATCTGAGATTGATGACCAACAATAAGTAATTAAAAGAAATTTGCAAATAAATCCCAAGCTTAGTTTCGACTTGCATGTCTTTGCTTTCTTCCATAATTTCAACTGATATTCACTTAATTATTTGATAATAGTCTATGGGAAAATATAACATTGAAATTTGAAACCAATAGATAATTCAAGATTTTTTTTCTTAAATGAGTAAAGAACAAAAACATATAGTTCAAGAGTTTTCATTGACCCAGTAAATGTTCAATTTGAGGAAGAAAGAAATCTTGAACTACCTATTTAAGATTATCTTTTCTAAATTTCAAAGTTCAGCAAGTCAAATGGTATTCAGTAATAAAATCTTCTAAATGCCAAACTAATAAAGAGAAATAGGACTATCAAAACCACCATTAATATAGCTAATGCAGATTTCTCCTTGTTTAGAGTATATAGATGCAATGTTTTAATCCCATGAGCTAAAATCGTGCGGCACATTTCTGTTCCAAGGTGAATTCCATAGGATTTGACAGCTTCTTCATTGTCCTTGATAGGCTCTAAGGCAGCAGTAATCTCGGCTGGTATCTACAATGAGCCAATAGAAGCAGATATTACATTTGAGAGTATTAACAGAAATAACCACCAAAATAGCCTTTTATATCAACTCTTCCAAGCAATCATAAGGAATATAAAACCAATAGTCAAGGAAAGGAAAAAAAAAAAAAAAAAAAGTTCATTGTGATGACATGAGGTAACCATTTAAATTAGATCCGCCAAAACTTAGAACTTTAAAATTTGAGAAGAGTAACACTGCATTTATTTCCCTTATGCAAAAATGCACAAGGGAACACTTCCATTATGTCTCCTACAACCTCAACGAGCATCTGCGTTACTTACGAAATTATTTGAAATACTAGGTAGAACCCTTTCCTTGAAACAATTCCAGAAAGTAGAATATCCAACTAGTACATGGATCTTTTCAAAAAAATTTACTAATTGATACCTCACACTAAAAGGAAAAGAGGGAAAAATGTATGATAAGAATCGCAATGTCTGTTAAGGAAAAGTGAAACAGTTTATACCACATACCTTAGTTTTGCAAAACCCGGTCATACGCAAGAAACCCTTGTAGTTATTAATGGGCATAATACCCGGCACAATAGGGCATGTGATTCCAATTTGTCGACAGTCATTAACAAATTTGAGAAAGATATCGGTGTCATAAAACAGTTGAGTAATAATCAGATCAGCTCCGGCATCAACCTATTTAGTAAAGAGGTTTTCGTACAAGAATTAAACTAATACATACAAATGGAAATGGAAACATTAATATTAGAATAACATTTCCAGTTAACTAATAAGTTAAGAGTAAAACCTTTCTCTTCAAGTAAGCGAGATCATTCTGATAAGCTTCAGGTGTAGCTACACCATCATTTCCTATGGCATCCGGATGTGACTCTGAATAAAAAATCAAACTATCAATAATGACAACCCACAAGAGCATAAATAAATAAAGAAGACATAAACAAAAGAAGATGAAAAGTACCAGGATAACCAGCAACTGTTATGCCAAAGTAGTCACCATATTTGTCTCTGATATGTTTCACCTAGATTTTAGAAAGAAATTAGTAACATATTGGTTAAAAAAATTAAATAAGAAAAAGGAAGAACAAGGGTTTACCAGATCGAGGGCACAGGCAAAGCCACCTTCGACCTGGACAAACTTGTCCTGGCCATGGGGAGGGTCACCACGGAGGGCAAGAACATTCTGAATGCCATTGGACTTGATAGTCTGAAGGGCATGATCAATCTTCTCAACAGGCATGTTGGTGCAAGTGAGGTGCATCATGGTCTCAACGCATATGATATTCTGCATCTTGTTAGCAATGTCCAAGGTGAGATCAGCAGGGGAACCACCTGCACCCCATGTAATGTCACAGAATGCTGGATTATGAGCAACCATACGATCCATTCTTTCAAACAGGTTGTCTACACCATCCTCAGTCTTTGAAGGGAAGAACTCAAACGAAAACACAACTTTCCCTTCGTTTTCTTGCAAAGATTGGACCTTTTCTATCACCTTCATCTTTAACTAGATCTGGGACTATCCGCGCCAGCACAGCTGCAATCAGAATTAAAATTGTATATGAAACTCACACTCAGATGTTGAAGAAATAAACAAGAAAAGAACCACAGGCAGAGGCAAGCAAACAAACCCAAACCCATATCTTTGAGAAAAAAAAGAACTGATAATTCAATCACAAAAAAAACCCAAATTTTCACTTTGAAGAAGAACATATAAGAAGATAAAGATGAACAGTTTACATCGATCCTTTCTAAGTGAATCAGATCAGCTAAAACATAAATACTACAACAAGCTTATATATTGTCAAGAAACTAAGAACCAAAGATAGAGAGAACATTAGAAATCTAAATCCGAGGTTTATTATAGTACATTGTCCCCAAAAAAAAATTCCCAGAAATTATGAAAAAGAAATGAAACTCACAAATGGGCTCCGGATGAAGAGAGAGACCAAGAAGTTGGGAAGAAGCAGAGGGAGTATTGGAGAGAAAGGCTGGTGGGGGTTTGGTCTGGTTGAAATGACTAAGTTGCCACTCAAGTGAAATACATATATATATATATATATATATATATATATTTTATCCAGGAGATCGTAGTAATCCGTAAACAAAAAAAGGATTGTAAAATTTAAAATTAAATTTTAAATTTAGTAAATATAATTTTTAAAAATTATTATTTTATTTAATTAAATTAAATTTTAAGTTGTTCAGAAAAGAAAAATATTTTCGGGAGCCAGATAGTTCCAATCCTGTTTACTATTTACACGTGGAGTCGGCTGAAACATTGACAAATTTTGGTCTATATTCTTTTCACGAGGATTATTGATCTCTTGCATAACTATTACGAAACCAATCCAAACAACAACCTTAATCCCAAGACGCTTGGGCCGCCTACAAGCCGAAGAAAAAAAAATATGTAGGGTACATGAATCGGTTTTTTTATGTTAATAATATAAATTTTTTTATTTATAAAAATAAATTATTTTTAGATTATTTATCGAAATAGATTAATTTTTAAATTGATTGCTTAATTTATAAATTTTAATTACGAAATCGTCAAATCATATGATAATTTTTTAACTTGTTGTAAGAAATCGTCAAATGAAATGGTGATTTCTCAACAATTGCAAAATCCAATGAAATTCGATGACCAAAATTTGGAAAATTGGAAACATAATTGAGAAATTACCATGTGATATGGTGATTTCCCACCTATGCTGCGATGTCGCAGCATGAAATTTTTTTTTATTTTTTTGTTTTTTTGTCTTCTGAGAAATCGTCAATTCATGTGACGATTTTGTATTTCGTATCACAGTTTATAAGTTTTAAGTTTTATTTATGTTCAAAAGTACGTGACTAATGTATGAAAATTAATTTTTTTTAAATAAAATAAGTTAATAAGACTAATGCAAAATGATCAAATTTTTTCTGATATTAAATAAATTAATCAGACTACTGTATAGGAATCAGATTCTTTCTTATATGAAATAAATTGATGAGACT
>JBBYHM010020299.1:0-10651 GCA_038381775.1 Adansonia rubrostipa
AATCTCCTTTCATTTCATGATTGGGCACCATAAATGCATTCTCCTCATTGGGATAAATGATATTGATGCTTTGGTTTTATAAGAAAAGCTTCTCTTTCTACCATTTTTGGATTCAAAGTTCATTTTTTAATTGGGATAAACACGGATTTACATAATAATCTCTTTTCTTTTCATGATATGGCACAATAAACACATTCCCCTTAATGGGATAAATTATTTTGATGCTATTGTTTCATAAGAAGAACTTCACTTTCTACCATTTTTAGAATCAAAGTTCATCTTTCAATTGGGATAAACATGGATTCAAGTAATAATCTCATTTCTTTTCATGATTAGGAATGATAAACACATTTTCCTTGTTGGGATAAATGGTTTTGATGCTTTGGTTTAAGAAAACCTTCTCTTTCTACCATTTTTAGAATCGAAGTTCGTCTTTCAATTGGGATAAATATGGATTCACATAATAATCTCCTTTCTTTTCTTGATTGTGCAACATAAACACATTCTCCTCATTAGTCTAAATGATATTGATTTTTTGGTTTCATAAGAAATATTTCTCTTTCTACCATTTTTAGAATCGAAGTTCATCTTTCAATTGACAGAAACATGGATTCACATAATAATCTTCTTTCTTTTCATGATTAGGCACCGTAAACGCATTCTCATCATTGGATAAATGATATTTATTCTTTGGTTTCATAAGAGAAACTTCTCTTTCTACCATTTTTAGAATTGCTTTTCGTCTATTGTTTTAGACAAACACAGGCTCACATAATAATCTTCTATAATTTCATGATTCGGCACCATAAACATATTCTCCTCATTGGGATAAATGATATTGACGCTTTGGTTTCATAAGAAAAACTTTTGTTTCCACCATTTTTAAAATTGAGGTTCGTTTCTCAATTGGGATAAACATTGATTCACATAATGGTCTCCTTTCTTTTCATGAATGGGCACCATAAACACATTCTCTTCATTGGGAAAAATGATATTGATGCTTTGGTTTCATAAGATAAACTTCTCTTTCTACCATTTTTAGAATCGATGTTCGTCTTTCAATTGGGATAAACATGGATTCACATTATAATCTCCTTTCATTTCTTGATTGCACACAATAAACACATTCCCCTTATTGGGATAAATGATATTGCTGCTTTGGTTTTATAAGAAAAACTTCTCTTTCTACCATCTTTAGAATTAATGTTCGTCTGTTGATTTAGACAAACACAGGTTCACATAATAATCTCTTTTCATTTCATGATTGGGCACCATAAACACATTCTCCTCAAAGGGATAAATGATATTGATGCTTTGGTTTCATAAGAAAACCTTCTCTTTCTGCTATTTTTAGAATTAAAGTTTGGCTTTAAATTAGGATAAACATGGATTCACATAATGGTCTACTTTCCTTTCATGATTGGGCACCATAAACACATCTCCTTATTGGGATAAATGATATTGATGCTTTGGTTTCATAAGATAAACTTCCCTTTCTGCCATTTTTAGAATCAAAGTTCATCTTTCAATTGAGATAAAGATGGATTCACATAATAATCTCCTTTCTTTTCAAGATTGGGCACCGCAAACACATTCTCCTTATTAGGATAAATGATATTTATGCTTTGGTTTTATATAAAAACTTCTCTTTCTACAATTTTTTGAATTGTACTTCGTCTTTCATTTGGGATAAACATGGATTCACATAATAATCTCCTTTCTTCTCATTATTGGGCACTATCAACACATTCTCCTCATTGGAATAAATGATATTGATGCTTTGGTTTCATAAGAAAAACTTTTCTTTCCACCATTTTTAGAATTAAAGCTCGTCTGTTGATTTGGACAAACATAGATTCACATAATAATCTCCTTTCATTTCATGATTAGGCACCATAAACGCATTCTCCTCATTGCGATAAATGATAATGATGCTTTGGTTTCATAAGAAAAACTTCTCTTTCTACCATTTTTAGAATTAAAGTTCGTCTTTTAATTAGGATAAACATGGATTCACATAATAGTCTCCGTTCTTTTCATGATTGGGCACCATAAATACATTCTCTTCATTGGGATAAATGATAATGATACTTTGGTTTCATAAGATAAACTTCTCTTTCTGCCATTTTTTGAATCGAAGGTCGTCTTTCAATTGCGATAAAGATGGATTCACATAATAATCTCCTTTCTTTTTAGGATTGGGCACCACAAACACATTCTCCTCACTGGGATAAATGATATTGATGCATTAGTTTCATAAGAAAAACCTCTCTTTCTACCATTTTTAGAATTGAAGTTCATCTTTCAATTGGGGTAAACATGGATTCACATAATAGTCTCCGTTCTTTTCTTGATTGGGCACCATAAATGCATTCTCCTCATTGGAATAAATGATAATGATGCTTTCATTTCATAAGATAAACTTCTCTTTCTACCGTTTTTAGAATTGAAGTTCATCTTTCAATTGGGATAAATATGGATTCACAAAATAATCTCTTTTCTTCTCATGACTGGGCACTATAAACACATTCTCTTCATTGCGATAAATGATATTGATGCTTTGGTTTCGTAAAATAAAGTTCTTTTTCTGCCATTTTTTGAATCGAAGGTTATCTTTTAACTAGGATAAAGATGGATTCACATAATAATCTCTTTTCTTTTCAGGATTGGGCACTATAAACATGGTCTCCTCATTGGCATAAAAGATATTGATGCTTTGGTTTCATAAGAAAAACCTCTACCATTTTTTGAATTAATGTTCGTCTGTTGATTTGGACAAACATGAATTCACATAAATAATCTCCTTTAATTTCATGATTGAGCACCATAAACACATTCTCCTCATTGGAATAAATGATACTGATGCCTTGGTTTCATAAGAAAAACTTCTCTTCTTACTATTTCTAGAATTGAAGTTCATCTTTCATTTGGGATAAAGACAGATTCATATAATAATCTCCTTTTTTTTCAAGATTGGGCACTACAAACACATTCTCCTCATTGGGATAAATGATATTGATGACTTGGTTTAATAAGAAAAACTTCTCTTTCCTTCATTTTTAGAATTGATGTTCATATTTCAATTGGAATAAACATAGATTCACGTAACAGTCTTCTTTCTTTTCATGATTGGGCAACATAAACACATTCCCTTTATAGGGATAAATGATATTGATGCTTTGGTTTCATAGGGAAAACTTTTCTTTCTACCATTTTTAGAATTTAAGTTCATCTTTCAATTGGGATAAACATAGATTCACAAAATAGTCTCCCTTCTTTTGATGATTGGGCACCATAAACACATTCTCCTCATTGCAATAAAAGATATTGATGCTTTAGTTTCATAAGGAAAATTTCTTTTTCTACCATTTTTAGAATTGAAGTTCGTCTTTTAATTGGGACAAACATGGATTCACATAATAGTCTATGTTCTTTTCATGATTGGGCACCATAAACACATTCTCCCTATTGGGATAAATGATAATGTGCTTTGGTTTCATAAGATAAACTTCTCTTTCTGCCATTTTTTGAATCGAAGCTCATCTGTCGATTTGGACAAACACGGATTCACACATAATCTCCTTTCATTTCATGATTGGGCACCATAAACACATTCATCTTATTGGGATAAATGATATTTATGCATTGGTTTCATAAAAAAAACTTCTTTTTCTACCATTTCTAGAATTGAAGTTTGTCTTTGATTTAGGATAGAGACAGATTCATGTAATAATCTCCTTTTTTTTCATGATTGGGCACTATAAACACATTCTCCTCATTGGGATAAATGATATTGATGCTTTGGTTTCATAAGAAAAACTTCTCTTTCTTCCATTTTTAGAATTGATGTTCATATTTCAATTGGGATAAACATGGATTCACATAACAGTATTCTTTCTTTTCGTGATTGGGCAACATAAACACTTTTCCATCATAGGGATAAATGATATTGATGCTTTAGTTTCATAGGGAAAATTTCTCTTTCTACCATTTTTAGAATTTAAGCTCATCTTTTAATTTGGATAAACATAGATTCACATAATAGTCTCCCTTCTTTTCATGATTGGGCACCATAAACACATTCTCCTTACTGCGATAAAAGATATTGATGCTTTAGTCTCATAAGAAAAATTTCTCTTTCTACCATTTTTAAAATTAATGTTCGTTTGTCGATCTAGACAAACACGGATCACATATAATCTTCTTTCATTTCATGATTGGGCACCATACACACATTCTCCTCATTGGACAAATGATATTGACGATTTGGTTTCGTGAGGAAAATTTCTCTTTTTTCCATTTTGAGAATTAATATTCTGCGGTTGATTTAGACTTACACAGATTCACATAATAACCTCTTTTCTTTCATGATTGGGCATTATAAACACATTCTACTTGTTGGGATACATGATTTTGAGGTTTTGGTTTTATAAGAAAAAACTCTCTTTCTACCATTTTTAGAATCGAAGTTCATCTTTCAATTGGGATAGACTTGGATTCACATAATAATCTCATTTCTTTCTGAGATTGGGCACCATAAACACATTCTCCTCGTTCGGATAAATGATATTTATGCTTTGGTTTCATAAGAACAACCTCTCTTTTTGCTATTTTTAGAGTTAAAGTTCGTCTATCAGTTGGGATAAACATAGATTCTCATAATAATCTCCTTTCTTTCCATGATTGGGCACTATAAACACATTATCCTCATTGGGATAAATGATATTAATGCTTTTGGCTTCTAAGAAAAACTTCTCTTTCTACCAATTTTAGAATCAAAGTTCATCTTTCAATTAGGATAAACATGGATTCACATAATAACCTCCATTCTTTTCTTGATTGGGCACCAAAAAAACATTTTTCTCTTTGGAATAAATGATTTTGATGCTTTGGTTTCATAAAAAAACTTCTCTTTCTACGATATTTAGAATCAAAGTTCATCTTACTATTGGGAAAAACGTGGATTCACATAATAATAACCTTTTGTTTCATGATTGGACACTATAAACACATTTTATTTGTTGGGATAAATGATTTTAATGCTTTGGTTTCGTAAGAAAAACTTCTCTTTCTCCCATTTTTAGAATTAATGTTCATCTTTCAATTGGGATAAACATGGATTCACATAACAGTATTCTTTCTTTTCATGATTGGGCAACATAAACACTTTCTTTTTATAGGGATAAATGATATTAATGCTTTAGTTTCATAGGGAAAACTTGTCTTCCTACCATTTTTTAAATTTAAGCTCATCTTTCAATTTGGATAAACATAGATTCACATAATAGTCTCCCTTCTTTTCGTGATTGGGCACCATAAACACATTCTCCTCATTGCGATAAAAGATATTGATGCTTTAGTTTCATAAGAAAAATTTCTCTTTCTACCATTTTTAAATTTAATGTTCATTTGTTGATTTGGACAAACACAGATTCACATATAATCTCTTTTCATTTCATGATTGGGCACCATAAACACATTCTCCTCATTGGATAAATGATATTGACAATTTGGTTTTGTGAGAAAAACTTCTCTTTTTGCCATTTTTGGAATTAATGTTCGGCAGTTGATTTAGACTTACACAGATTCACATAATAATCTCTTTTCTTTTCATGATTGGGCGCTATAAACACATTCTACTTGTTAGGATACATGATTTTGATGCTTTGGTTTTATAAGAAAAACTCTCTTTCTATCATTTTTAGAATCGACGTTCATCTTTCAATTGGGATAGACTTGGATTCACATAATAATCTCCTTTCTTTCCAAGATTAGGCACCATAAACACATTCTCGTTGTTGGGATAAATGATATTTATGCTTTTGTTTCATAAGAACAACCTCTTTTTTTGCCATTTTTAGAGTTAAAGTTCGTCTATCAGTTGGGATAAATATGGATTCACATAATAATCTCCTTTCTTTCCATGATTGGACACTACAAACACATTATCCTCATTGGGATAAATGATATTGACGCTTTTGGTTCTAAGAAAAACTTCTCTTTCTACCATTTTTAGAATCGAAGTTGATCTTTCAATTAGGATAAACATGGATTCACATAATAACCTCTATTCTTTTCTTGATTGGGCACCAAAAAAACATTTGGGCACCAAAAAAACATTCTTCTCTTTGGAATAAATGATTTTGATGTTTTGATTTCATAAAAAAACTTCTCTTTCTATGATATTTAGAATCAAAGTTCATCTTACTATTAGGAAAAACATGGATTCACATAATAATAGCCTTTCGTTTCATGATTGGACACTATAAACACATTCTACATGTTGGGATAAATAATTTTGATGCTTTGGTTTCGTAAGAAAAACTTCCCTTTCTACCATTTTTAGAATCAAAGTTCATCGTTCAATTAGGATAAACATGGATTCACATAATAATCTTCTTTCTTTCCAAGATTGGGCACTATAAACGCATTCCCCTTGATGTGATAAATGATTTTGATGCTTTGGTTTCAAAAGAAAAACTTCACTTTCTACTATTTTTAGAATCGAAGTTCATCTTTCAATTAGGATAAACATGGATTCACAAAATAATCTCCTTTCGTTTTATGATCGGGCAACAGAAACACATTCTCCTCATTGGGATAAATGATATTGATGCTTTGATTTCATAAGAAAAACCTCTCTTTCTATCCTTTTTAGAATTAATGTTCATCTTTCAATTGGGATAAACATGAATTCACATAATAATCTCGTTTCTTCTAATGATTGAGCACTATAAACACATTCTCCACATTGGGATAGATGATATTTATGCTTTGATTTCATAAAAAAACTTTTCCTTCTACCATTTTTAGAATTGAAGTTCATCATTCATTTAGGATAAATTTTGATTCACATAATAATCTCGTTTCCTCTAATGATTAGGCACTATAAACACGTTCTCCTCATTGGGATAAATGATATTAATGCTTTGGTTTCATAAGAAAAGCTTCTCTTTCTACCATTTTTAGAATTGAAGTTCGTCTTTCGTTTGGGATAAACATGGATTCGCATAATAATCTCATTTCTTCTAATGATTAAGCACTATAAACATATTCTCCTCACTGTGATAAATTATTTTGATGTTTTGTTTTATAAGAAAAACTTCTCTTTCTGCCATTTTTTGAATCAAAGTTTCTCTTTTATTTGGGATAAACAAGGATTCACATAATAATCTCCCTTCCTCTCATGATTAGGCATTATAAACACATTCTCCTCATTAGAATAAATGATATTGATGCTTTGGATTCATAAGAAAAACTTCTGTTTCTACCACTTTTAGAATTAAAGTACGTTTGTTGATTTGGTCAAACACGGATTCACATAATAATCTCCTTTTATTTCATGATTGGGCACCATAAAGACATTCTCCTCATTATGATAAATGATATTGATGCTTTAGTTTCATAAGAAAAACTTCTCTTTCTACCATTCTCAATTGGGATAACGATGGATTCACATAATAAACTCTTTTCTTTTCAAGATTGGGCATCATAAACACATTCCCCTCATTGGGAGAAATGGTATTGATCCTTTGGTTTCATAAGATAAATTTCTCTTTCTACTATTTTTAAAATTGAAGGTCGTCTTTCAATTGGGACAAGCATGGATTCACATAATAACCTTCTTTTTTTTCTTGATTGCGCACAATAAACACATTCTCTTTTTTGGGATAAATGATATTGGTGCTTTTGTTTCAAAAGAGAAACTTCTCTTTCTACCAATTTTAGAATTGTGGTTCATCTTTCAATTAGGATAAACGTGGATTCACATAACAATCTCCCTTAATTTCATGATTGGGCACCATAAACACATTCTCTTTTTTGGGAGAAATGATATTGATGCTTTGGTTTCATAAGATAAACTTCTCTTTCTACCATTTTTAGAATTGAAGGTCATCTTTTAATTAGGATAAAGATGGATTCACATAATAAACTCCTTTCTTTTCAAGATTAGGCACCATAAACACATTCTTCTCATTGGGAGAAATGATATTGATGCTTTGGTTTCATAAGATAAACTTCTCTTTCTACCATTTTTAGAATTGAAGCTCATCTTTCTATTAGGATAAACATGGATTCACATAATAATCTCTTTTCTTTTCATGAATGGGCACCAAAAACACATTCTCCTCATTCGGGTAAATGAAATTGATGCTTTGGTTTCATAAGATAATCTTCTCTTTCTACCATTTTTTGAATCGAAGGTCATCTTTCAATTGGGATAAAGATGGATTCACATAATAATCTCCTTTCTTTTCAAGATTGGGCACCATAAATAAATTCTCCTCATTGGGATAAATGATATTTATCCTTTGGTTTCATAAGAAAAAATTCTCTTTCTCTTATTTAAGAATTGAAGTTCATCTTTCGTTTGGGATAAACATGGATTCACATAATAATCTCGTTTCTTCTTATGATTGTGCACCATAAACACATTCTCTTCATTTGGATAAATGATACTGCTACTTTGGTTTCATGAGGAAAACTTCTCTTTCTACCATTTTTTAATTGTAGCTCGTCTTTCATTTGGGATAAACATGGATTCGCATAATAATCTCCTTTCTCCTCATGATTGGGCACTATAAACACATTCTCCTCATTGGCATAAATGATATTGATGCTTTGGTTTCATAAGAGAAACTTCTCTTTCAATTATTTTTAGAATTGAAGTTCGTCTTTCAATTGGGATAAACATTGATTCACATAATAGTCTCCGTTCTTTTCATGATAGGGTGCCATGAATGCATTCTCCTCAATGGGATAAATGATAATGATGCTTTGGTTTCATAAGATAAACTTTTCTTTCTACTATTTTTAGAATTGAAGTTCGTCTTGCAATAGAGATAAACATGGATTCACATAATAGTCTTCCTTCTTTTCATGATAGGGCACCATAAACACATTTTGCTTATTGGGATAAATGATATTTATGCTTTGGATTCATAAGAAAAACTTTTCTTTCTTCTAATTTTAGAATTGACGTTCATCTTTTAGTTGGGGTAACATGGATTCATAAAATAATCTCCTTTCTTATCATGATTGGGCACTATAAACACATTCTCCTTGTTGGAATAAATGATATTGCGGCTTTCGTTTCATAAGAAAAACGTCTTTTTCTACCATTTTTAGAATTAATATTCATCTATTGATTTAGGCAAACACAGGTTTACATAATAATCTCCTTTCATTTCATGATTGGGCACCGTAAACACGTTCTCCTCGTTGGGATAAATGATATTGATGCTTTGGCTTCGTAAGAAATCTTCTGTTTTCACCATTTTAGAATTGAAGTTCGTTTCTCAATTGGGATAAACATGGATTTACATAATGGTCTCCTTTCTTTTCATGAATGGGCGCCATGAACACATTCTCCTCATTGGGATAAATGATATTGATGCTTTGGTTTCATAAGATAAACTTCTCTTTCTACCATTTTAGAATAGATGTTCATCTTTCAATTGGAATAAACATGGATTCACATAATAATCTCCTTTCATTTCTTGATTGCACAAAATAAACACATTCTCCTCTTTGGGAGAAAGAATATTGCTACTTTGGTTTCATAAGAAAAACTTCTCTTCCTACCATTTTTAGAATTAATGTTCATCTGATGACTTGGACAAACATAGGTTCACATAATAATCTCCTTTCATTTCATGATTGGGCACCACAAACACATTCTCCTCATTAGGATAAATGATATTGATGCTTTGGTATCATAAGATAAACTTCTCTTTCTGCCATTTTTTAAATCAAAGATTGTCTTTCGATTGGGATAAAGATGGATTCACATAATAATATCCTTTCTTTTTAGGATTGGGCATTATAAACACGTGCTCCTCATTAGAATAAAAGATATTGATGCTTTGATTTCATAAGAAAAACTTTTGTTTCTACCATTTTTTAAACTAATATTCATTTGTTGATTTGGACAAACACGGATTCACATAAATAATCTCCTTTAATTTCACGATTGGGTGCCATAAACACATTATCCTTATTGGGATAAATGATATTGATGCTTTGGTTTCATAAGAAAAACTTCTATTTCTTCCATTTTTAGAATTGATATTTGTCTTTCAATTGGGATAAACATAGATTCACAAAATAGTCTTTTTTCCTTTCATGATTGGGCAACATAAACACTTCCCTTCATAGGGATAAATGATATTGATGCTTTGGTTTCATAGGGAAAACTTCTCTTTCTATCATTTTTAGAATTGAAGTTCGTCTTTCAATTGGGACAGACATAGATTCATGTAATAGTCTCCCTTCTTTTCATGATTGGGCACCATAAACACATTCTCCTTATTGCGATAAAAGATACTGATGCTTTAGTTTCATAGGAAAAATTTCTTTTTCCACCGTTTTTAGAATTAATGTTCATCTATTGATTTGAACAAACACAGATTCACATAAATAATCTCCTTTAATTTCATGATTGGGCACCATAAACACATTTTCCTCACTGGGATAATTAATATTAATGCTTTGGTTTCATAAGATAAATTTCTCTTTCTACCATTTTTAGAATTAATGTTCGTCTGTCGATTTGGACAAACATGGATTCACATATAATCTCCTTTCATTTCATGATTGGGCACCATAAATGCATTCTCCTCATTGGGATAAATGATATTGATGCTTTGGT
>JBBYHM010020320.1:0-10649 GCA_038381775.1 Adansonia rubrostipa
TATATCACCCAAAATAAATGGTTGAAATTGAAGATTTCGGGTTTCAAGACTTTTGCTAGAAGAAGATGCAAGTGACACGTTTATGGATATCGTTTTCAGGCGAACACCTTTACGAGTCCTATTACAGTGTAGTGCAAGTTACAGGAAAATAAGGGGCAATTTATTTCCCACCCTAAAGTAAATAGGGGTAACTTGGATATTTAAAATGTATTATTATTATTATTATTATTATTATTATTATTACAATTTATTTTTTACATTTTATTTTATAATGAATTGTGTTTTAAATAATATTTTATTACCTATTAAATAGTTTTCGATTATTGATTTTTTTGGTTGCATGTTAGTTCTTACTTGCTTGCTTTGATTAAAAAAATAAAATTTGAATATTTAATATTAATATAATAAATTTTGATTGTGAATTTTTTATAATAGGTGGCGGATTCTAATGTAGAAAGGTAATTACAATTAAGGAGTGTGTTTGAAGTTTGTGATTTATTTATTTTTTTTTGGAAAATTAGATTCTAGGGTAATAGAAAATTTTATATTAAAAAATTAAAAAATATTTTATATTAAATCTTGAATTACTATGTAGACATAATAAAAAATAAAAAATATTTTATATTCAATTTCGAATTTCTATTTAAAAATAATAAAAATTTAAAAAATATTTTATTTTAAATCTTGAATTACTATTTAAAAATAATATAAAATTGAAAATTATATTTATATATTTTTATAATTAAATGTAAATAAAAAATAATTTTTTATTTGCTTTACTATATATACATATTTTTTTATGTGAAGAAATCGACTCTTTGAGAAAAAATGAACAAATTAAGAAAGAGGAACGACTCTTTCATGCAAGGAATCGACTTTTTAGGCTAAAAATATAATTTTTACTATATATACATATAATTATGCTATACGTAAATATTATTTTTAGTAAATATACAAATTATTTTATTCAAAAGAACTGACTCCTAAGCCCAAAAGTACACAAATTAAGAAGGAGAACTAACTTCTCCATTAAAAGAACTGACTTCTTAGGCCAAAAATATCATTTTTACTATACGTACATATAATTCTGCTATACGTACATATTGTTTTTTATAGGACATACAACTTATCTTACTCAATGAAACCGATTCTTCTATGAAAGAAATTTATACTTATGCCAAAAAAATACATAAATTAAAAAAGAGAATCGACTCATTTGGCCAAAAATATTATTTTTACAATATGTATATAAAATTATGCTATATGTAAATATTAGTTTTACTCAATATATATATTATTTTTATTGGATGTACGTATTATCTTTTTGAAAAGGAATCAACTCCTAAATAAAAAAAAGTACGAATTAAAAAAACCAACTTTCGACCTAAGGAGTCAATATATTTGCAAATTCTTTATGTTTTCATTCATATCTGATTTGGTGAAAGAAACTGGTTCAAACTTATTAAGAATTGACATTCGTTTGATTTTTATGCACTTTTAATTTGCATTGGAATTGGTTCCTCATATAGGAACAGACTCTCATGTACATGTAACAACTTTTTATTCTTTTTACTTTGTTTATATATATATATATATATATACGTATTGATGACTTTAAGTTTTGAGAGAATTCTAAAATAGTAAAATGAACAAATAATTATTAAAAAAGTGATAGTGAAGAAAATAAATTCAAAAAAGAAAATTATAATTATTAAAATTATTAATAATCAAAACTTATAAATACTTTTTTACTTTTACTATTATCTACTATCTCCCTTCTTTGCATTATATTTTTTTAAAAGGAGAATAGTATATATAAATTATATATTTTAATAATAATAAAATATTAAAAATATTTTTATTAAATCTTAAATTATTATTTAAAAATAATAAAAAATAAAATATTTTATATTAAATTTTAAATTATTATTTAAAAATAATAAATATTTAATATTTAATATATTAAAAATAATATATATTATATAATAAAAATAAAAATATTTCATATTAAATCCAAAATTACCCCCTTTTATGTTGTATATAATATAAATTTTATCTATTCATATATTAAATATATTTCTAAAAAAATAAATTATTATATTTTCTATATAAGATATAATTAATATTTTATATATTTTATATACGTTATATATTACATATAATAATAACTGTTATATATATAATAATATATGTTATATATAATAATATGTGTTATATATTATATATAATATATTATATATAAATTATATATATTAAAATACGAGTTAAAAAAATAAAAATAAAAAAAATTTATATTAAATCTTAAATTATTTTTGAAAAAATTAAAAGTAATATATCTTATTTATAAATCACATAATATATATTGTATTAATATGTATTGTATAATAAAAAATAAAAATATTTTTAATACTTTATTTTTTATAAATATTATTTTTAATAAATATAATATTTTTAATTTATATAGCATAACAAAAAGGTGAATTAGGAATAAAACACTACTTACAGTTTCTTTATTAATACTTTTAATTATTATTATTTCCTTCATTGAAATTATTTTTCCTGGTTTCAAAATTCTGTAATAATTATCAGTACATTTTACTTTTTTTGGATTCTCCCAAATATTTCGCTTCCGTTACTGAACCATCCGATATCCTGATTTCGTGACCAGCAATGGAACAAAGAACAGTGTTACCGGTACCGTACGGTACCGGTGATTGTTTTATTTTAGTCTTATTTTCGATCTGCACTAATCGTGTTGATAGATATTAATCTGTTTTGATGATATCAGTCAAAAATAAATATATTGATCAGTATATAATATAAGCTTATAAAAAAAGTTAAATCAACATTAATCTTAAATCTGATGAATATTATATATAATTACTCGTAAATTTGATAAATAGTAGACATAATTATTTGTAAATTTAATGATCATTAAAAATTTTCAGCCTTACTACTTAACTGATATTGATTTTCATATTTTTGATTAAGTTTTTGTTAGAATATTATATATAATTGATGAATATTTAATATATGAAATTTATTTAATCTCATTTATTTCATATTTGAAAATATTTTTCATATATAAATTAAAAATATTTAAACTCTGATAAATCCAAAACGGCACGCCAAAACACACCGATACTAATATGTACTCGTATTGAAAAAAAATAGCATATCCACTGGTATGATATAATTTACCTTAATAAAGAGTGACTGGATAATTTAATTGTCCGACTTCTATCATTTTTACAAATTTGCCAATTTCTTCTGTTTTGTTCTTTTTGATAGCAAACCTCTACAAACATTAAATTCTTACAAATTATAAAATCTATTTCCAATTTATAAATTACTTGGAATCTAATGCTGGCTTCAGCCAAGTTATTTCTCTTACTTGGAGATTCATATTCCTCCCGTCAATGTAGTCTATCATCTTTTAGATAATCAACTAGCAGCAAACAAAAACTCACAAAAATAAAATGGACGGTCTCCTAAATTACCAAACACTAAATCAAAACAAATAACAAAAACAAAAATATATTTTTAATTTTTTATTACTTTTAAATAGGAATTCAAGTTTTAATATAATTTTTAATTTTTTATTCTTTTTAAAATAGTAATTTTAGATTTAATGTAAAATATTTTTAATTTTTTATTATTTTTAAATAATAATTTGGGATTTATTTGAAAAATATTTTTAAATTTTTTGCTATAGTAACAGAAGATTTAATATAATTTTTTTAAATTTTTATTATTTTTTAAATAGTAATAAATAGGAAATTGGTGTGGTATGAGGTTTTAAGGGAATTGAGATATTTTGTTAAGTGCATTCAGCCATTACAAGGTCCTTCAATGTAATGCTCAAAGTTTCATTCCCTTTAAGTATAAATAAAATTTTTCATTACAACGATATCTTAAAAGAAAATCTCAATGCCCATAAAATCTAATCTTCCCCCCCAATAATTATAATATTGAAATAAAATTCCCTATAAAGTGAGAACTAGAATTAGCTCGACAACGAGCCAAAGAAGAAAAAAGAGAAAAATTAGCTTAATTAATTAGATCATCAACCTAGAGGCAAATGTGTAATAAATTAAACCAAAGTATTTGGTAACATTACTATATCTATTGGCATATCCTTTTTTTTTAGATTAGTACATATTTTTATATTAAATTACTATTATTGTGCTGAATTAATTATCTTTTTGAAACTTTTGAGTTGTAATTTTGTGTCATTAATTTTCTTTACAGGTTATAACAACTTTTACTTTGTATATATATATATATATATGTATATATGTTCTGCACAATATGAGATTCATTAACATTTAACCGCAGGATGGGAGAAGGAGAATCCATACGGATTGATTGATATTCATTGGAATATGAATTGACTTTTAAGTTCTGGAGAATTACAAAAAAGTGAAATGAATAAACAATTATTAAAAAGGTTACGACAAAAAATAACTTCAAAAAAAAGAATAATTATTAAAACTTTTAATAATTAAAATTGTAACCTTTGCTTTTCTCTATTATCTTCCTTTTTTTTACAATATCTCATTTTAAGAGAAGAGCTGGCATATAGCAATTATACATATTAAAAATAATATTTAAAAATAATAAAATACTAAAAAATATTTTTATTAAATCTTGAGTTATTATTTAAAGATAATAAAAATAAAAATATATTTATATTAAATTTTTCATTATTATTGAAAATAAAAAAAGTAAATATTTTTATATTAAAAATAATATATATTATATAATAAAAATAAAAATATTCCTTACTAAATCCAAAATTATCCAGTTTTATTTTATATATAATATAAATTTTATATATTTATATATTAAATATATTTCTAATAAAATAAATTATTATATATTTATATGTTAGATATAATTTATAATTTATATATATTATATACAACATATAATAATATATGTTATATATAATAATATGTGTTATATATTGTATAAATAATATATTATATATAAATTATATATATTAAAATAATATTTAAAAATAATAAAAATAAAAAATATTTATATTAAATTTCAAATTATTTTTGAAAAAAATTAAAAGTAATATATATTGTTTATAAATTACATAATTTACACTATATTAATATATATATTAAATGATAAAAATAAAAATATGGTGATTATTAAATCTTAAATTACTCTTTCAAAATAATAAAAATTAAAGTACTCTTTAACATTTTATTATTTATAAATATTATTCAGAGCCTAAAGGTAAATTAGAGATAAAACGATACTTACAATTTTTATTAATAATTTTAAATATTGTTATTTCCTTCTTTGAGATTAGTTTTTCAGGCTTCACTCTTTTGTAATAATTATCAGTGCATCTTACTCTTTTGGAATTCTCTCAATAATTTTTTTCATACCATGATTGAACCTGAATTTCATGACGATGAATGTGACTGCAATAATTTTTTTCGTACCATGATTGAATCTGAATTTCATGACCATGAATATGATTGACTGGATAGTTTAATTATTCGGTTTCTATCATTTTTACAAATTTACCGACCTCTTCTATTTTGCATCATTTGATAGTAAATTTATACGAATATTAAATGTTTATAAATTATAAAATTTATCTTTAATTAGTTTAATTAACTTAATTAATTAAATCATGAACCTAGAGGCAAGTGTGTAATAAGTCAAATCAAAGTAGTTCATAATCTTACCTATCAATTGCTGTATCATTTTTGTTTTGATATTAGTATGTATTTTTTCATATTAAATTGTTATTATTGTGCTGAATTAATTATCTTTTGAATTTTTTTGGAGTTTGCATCATTAATTTTCTTAATAGGTTACAACCAGAAAGATAATAACATATTTGATTATATAACGTTTTTACTATATTTATGATTTTATGGTGATGAGATATGTTTTGAACATAGCTAAAGCTCTCACTTACACCTTAAAAGCATTTATCTATGTATATGAACTAACTACCACATACGAGTAACAACTTTTTAGTTTATATAAATGTATATATATATATATGTTCTACGCAATATGAGATACATTATCCTTTATGCGTAGGATGGGAAAAGGAGAATCCCATACGCATTGATTGATATTCATTGGAATATGAATTGACTTTAAGTTTTGAGAGAATCTGAAAAAAGTGAAATGAATAAATAATTATTAAAAAGGTAATGGCAAAAGATAATTTCAAAAAAGGAAAGAATAATTATTAAAATTTTTAATAATTAAAACTGTGATTATCTTTTAATTTTGCTTTTCTTTGTTGTCTTTTTTTTTTTTTGTATTATATCTCTTTTTTAAGAGAAGAGTTGGTATATACTAATTATATATATTAAAAATAATATTTGAAAATAATAAAATATTAAAAAAATATTTTTATTAAATCTTGTGTTATTATTTAAAAATAATAAAAATAACAGTATATTTTATATTAAATTTTAAATTATTATTTAAAAATAATAAAAATTAAATATTTTTATATTAAAAATAATATAAATTTTATATATTAAATATATTTCTAATAAAAGATATTATTATATATTTATATATTAGATATAATTTATAATTTATATATATTATATACATTATATACTACATATGATAATATATCTTATATATAATAATATGTGTTATATATTGTAAACATAATATATCGTATATAAATTATATATATTAAAATACTATTTAAAAAATAATAAAAATAAAAAATATTTATATTAAATCCCAAATTATTTTTGAAAAAAATTAAAAGTACTATATATTATTTATAAATTACATAATATACACTATATTAATATATATTATATAATAAAAATAAAAATATGGTGAGTATGAAATCTTAAATTACTAGTTAAAAATAATAAAACATAAAAATATTTTTATTAAATTATTTAAAAATAATAAAAATTAAAGTACTTTTTAATATTTTATTATTTATAAATATTATTTTTAATATATATAATTTATATATATTTTTTATATATGGAAAGAGTCAATTAACAGCGGCAAAAAAAAGCAACAACATAGCAAAAAGGCGAATTAGAGATAAAAATGTAATTATAATTTTTATTAATAATTTTAAATATAGTTATTTCCTTCCTTAAGATTGTTTTTTCAAGTTTCACAACTTTGTAATAATTATCAGTGCATTTTACTCTTTTGGTATTCTCTCAATAATTTGTTTGGCATAATGATTGAACCTGAATTTCATGACCATCGATGAGACTGACTGACTAACTGGATAATTTAATTGTCCGGTTTCTACAATTTTTACAACTTTGCCAACCTCCTTTGTTTTCTTCCTTTTGCTAGTAAACTTATACAAACATTAAATTCTTATAAATTATAAAATCTATTTTCAATTATCTTAATTAACTTAATTAATTAGATCATGAACCTAGAGGCAAGTGTGTAATAAATTAAACCAAAGTAGTTCGTAACCTTATCATATCCATTGTTGTATTGTTTTTGTTTTGATATTAGTATGCATTTTTGTTTTTATATTAGTACGTATTTTTTTATTAAATTATTATTATTGTACTGAATTAATTGTCTTTTTAATATTTTTGGAGTTTGTGTCATTAATTTTCTTAATAGGTTATAACCGGAAAGATAATTACTTATTTAATTATATAATGTTTTTGCTATACTTAGTGTTTCATCTTGATGAGAAATGTTTCAAACAGAGCTAAAGGTAGCACTTATACCTTAAAAGCGTTTTGAATCATGATGATTCTAAAAGTTAAGTCATGATGAAATTTGATTTCATGTTGTTAGGATTTTGCTACTGACGTGCAAAGAATTAATCATATCAGCTTAATTAATAATCACGTCCTTTGTTTGTAAAGAATTCATTAATTGATTACTACTTTCAATTCTAGCGGGATCATTTTCGTATGCTTTTGATTTTTGAACACCTTCTTCTACTACTTTCAATTAATTGATTTCAAACACTTTCATATATTCATATCGTGGTTATATATATTTTTTCATGTTGCATAATATTTTTGTAATATTTCTATGTAATGTTGTTGTGTGATACTGTTAAATAGCTCTTAATTTTTTTGTCATGCATGGTATAATGATAATTTTTTTGAAAAATAAAGTCATATTATTTTTTAGTTTTAATATTATTGAATAAAAAATTATTGTATTAATAAATTATTGGTAACATTTTAAATATTGAATAATAATATGAGAGAGGTTGATATAAGTAGTTTTTTCAACTTTAGTATTGAATTAAACGAAAAATATTGTAATAATTAAATAGTAAAAAAAACTATGCTAAGAATGTCATAAGTTATGAGTTATTGTATGGTAGTTGATAGGTTTATATTTTATTAATTTTTTTATCTCTTAATATGAATGTAAATTATGAATATAAATACAATCAAAATTAATTAAAATTTCACTCTAAAGAGATATATTGTGTACTATAATAACTCGTATGTATACAAGCCATTTTATTAGGTATGCATAAGATAATTAAATAGAATATTACTTGCTATTTTAACTAGTTTTGTTTATGGGTGGTATTGGTCAAAGCTTAATTGACTTTCAAAACACCTTGCCCAAAGCAAGTTTTAACCTCACCATTTAAGTTTGGAAGCTGGAAAATTTTAAAGAATATATTAAAATTTAAAAATAAAAATTTAACACTTTAGATATCTTTTAAAATTAAAATGATATGAAAATTTTATTTTTATTAATTACATAATATTTCAGGTTGAAATGGATTTAGATTTGGAAAACCTTGCTTGTGATCCGACTCGAGTAAGCTAAACTTAAACAAGCCTAATTTTGACATTGATTGACAGTCGAAAATAATAAATTCTGAAAACAAATGTTTCACCGTTTTAACTTGGAAGTTGTATTTTGTTTGTTACTGAATATTTATTAATTTAATAATTAGTAATAATTATATAATTAATAAATTATTTTGAAAAAAAAATTGCCTAAAATGCAATTGTACACGCTGTTGTTTGGCTATGCTTTGTACATGCTATTGTTTGTCAGTTTGGACCAATAGATTGTGAAATAGTAAGTAAAATCCTTGAATTAATTAAGCTTAAAAGTAGATGCAGTTGTCTTACAGTAGTTTGTTTCTTTAATACCCATGAAAAGCAGATTTAGTCGTAGACGCAATTGCAGTGTCGTGAATTTTATGCAACGTGTTACGACTGTTACGGATGTGAAATTTTTTTTAAAATTGCATATTTCTTTCCAAAACAATTTATTTATAATTTTTAACATAGTTTTATCATGTAATAGCATTTGTTATGAAATAATTTGAATTTTAATTAAGTCACAATTTAATCAATTTGGTTTGATTCAATTTATTTAGACTAAATATGCAGTTTTAGCCTGCATTTTAATTTATAACTCATGATGTAACAAACCAATAAATCTTATTATATATAAACTATAGAGGGATTATCAATATATATAAACTAAATAATACAATGTAAACCCAAAGCTATAATTGAGCTCAAATTGCTTTAAACATACAATGTCAATTGATATCTTTAAGGATGGCTTTCAAAAGCTCCCACTTTTCAGAATAATTGAGGTTCTTGACCAAATCATCCACATTAATGGTCAATTTGATTGAAGGGTTGCCTTCAGAACCCTCAGCACTGCTTTTACTCGATTTAAATTTTTTTACTTTGGTAAGATTTAGAATCTCACCATAATTATCGATTCCTTCCATTGGCTTCTTTCCACGAGGATTAAATTCGGTAGCCTTGCGCAACTCCTCGAGAGCTACTTCTGCAGCTGACTGCTCTGCTGCCTTGCGGTTAGGTAATCCACAAAAGGAGCAATATGTAACATTATTGATGGTTACTTTTGATTTGAAATAGGGTTGGTGCGATGGCCCTTCCTGGGTAGTATCATACACTGGTATATCAAAACCGTTCTTTTGGGCATACTCATGCAATAGACTCTTGAAAGACATTTTTGCAATTGAGATAAAAAAAATAAGGGAGGATGAATTTACTGCAATTGATAGAAGGAAGAAGGATGAATGAGTTGGTGGGAACGACTCTCCCCTATATATATAAAAAATTTTGGGAGAATTCTAAAAAAGTCATATGATCTAATAATTATTACAAAATTGTAGAAATTGAAAAAATAATTTTAGAAAAGAAAATAGTAATTATTAAAATTATTAATAATTAAAAATGTATTTTTACCCTTACTCTTCCCTTTTTTGCATTATAAAGGAGAGAGCCGGTTCCCACCTCTCCCCATATATATATAAATTATATATATCAATTTTACATATTAAAAATAATATTTAAAAATAATAAAAATTAAATATTATATATATAAAAATAATATATACCATATAATAAAAATAAAAATAGTTTACATTAAATCCAAAATTACCGTCTTTTATATTATATATATAATATAAATTTTATTTTTCATAGTAAATTTTATGTCCTTAAATTTATTTGTATTGTTTCCAATAATAAATTATGCTATTTATCATCAATTATTCGGTGAAAAGAAAAGTTCTAATACTTTAATACTATTGAATTTACATATTATAGATAAAAAAATTATAAACCATTTATAGTTTGCAGTGAAAAATCACAAAAATAATTTATAAATAATAATAG
>JBBYHM010020341.1:0-10648 GCA_038381775.1 Adansonia rubrostipa
TAGAAAGAGATGTTTTTTCTTATGAAACCAGAGCATCAATACCATTTATCCCAATGAGGAGAATGTGTTTATGGTGCATAATCATGAAATGTAAAGAGATTACGATGTGAATCCATGTTTATCCCAATTGGAAAACGAACTTTAATTTTAAAAATGGCCGAAAGAGAAGTATTTCTTATAAAACCAAAGCATCAATTCTTTTATCCTCATGTGGAGAATGAATTTGTGGCACCCAATCATTAGAAGAAAGGAGATTATTATGTGAATCTGTGTTTATCCAATTGAAAAACGAACATTAATTCCAAAAATGGTAGAAAGAGAGGCGTTGCTTATGAAACCAAAGCATGAATATCATTTATCCCGATGAGGAGAATGCGTTTATGATGCCTAATCACGGAAAGAAAGAGATTATTATGTGAAACCATGTTCGTCCTGGTTGACCAATGAGCATTAACTCTAAAAATGGTAGAAAGAGAAGTTTTTCTTATGAAACCAAAGCATCAATTCTTTTAACCCAATGAGGAGAATGAATTTATGGTGCGCAATCATTAAAAAAAAGGAGATTATTATGTGAATCCGCATTTATCCATTTGAAAAATGAACTTTAATTCTTAAAATGGTAGAAAGATATGTTTTTCTTATGGAGCCAAAGCATCAATACCATTTACCCCAATAAGGAGACTGTGTTTATGGTGCATAATCATGGAATGTAAGGAGATTATGATGTGAATCCATGTTTATCCCAATTGGAAAACAAACTTTAATTCTAACAATGGGCAAAAGGGAAGTATTTCTTATGAAACGATAGCATCAATTCATTTATCCTAGTGTGGAGAATGAATTTGTGATGCACGATCATTAAAAGAAAGAGATTGTTTCGTGAATCCATATTTATCCAATTGGAAAACGAACATTAATTCCAAAAATAGTAGAAAGAAATGCTTTTCTTATGAAACCAAAGCATGAATATCTTTTATCCCAATCAGGAGAATGCATTTATCATGCCCAATCACGAAAAGAAAGGAGATTATTATATGAAACCATGTCGACCAACGAGCATTAATTCTAAAAATGGTAGAAAGAGAAGTTTTTGTTATGAAACCAAAGCATAAATACCATTTATCCCAATGAGGAGAATGTGTTTATGGTGCGTAATCATGAAATGTAAGGAGATTATGATATGAATCCATGTTTAACCCAATTGGAAAATGAACTTTAATTCTTAAAATGGTAGAAAGAGAAGTATTTCTTATGAAACCAAAGCGTGAATATCATTTATCCCAATGAGGAGAATGCATTTATGATGCCTAATCATGAAAAGAAAGGAGATTATTATGTGAAACCATGTTCGTCAAAATCAACCAACGAGTATTAAATCTAAAAACGGTAGAAAGAGAAGTTTTTCTTATGAAACCAAAGCATCAATTCATTTATCCCAATAAGGAGAATGAATTTGTGATGCGCAATCATTAAAAGAAAGGAGATTATTATGTGAATCCGTATTTATCCAATCGAAAAATGAACATGAATTCTAAAAATGGCAAAAAGAGATGGTTTTTGGATGAAACCAAAGTAAGAATATTATTTATCCCAACGAGGCGAATGCATCTATGATGCCTAATCACAAAAAGAAAGAAGATTATTGTATGAAACCATGTTCGTCAAAATCGACCAACGAGCATTAATTCTAAAAATGTTACAAAGAGAAGTTTTTCTTATGAAACCAAAGCATCAATTCATTTATCCCAAAGGGGGGAATGAATTTGTGGTGCGCAATCATTAAAAGAAAGGAGATTATTATGTGAATCTGTGTTTATTCAATTGAAAAATGAACATTAATTCTAAAAATGGTTGAAAGAGATGTTTTTCTTATGAAACCAAAGCATGAATACATTTATCCCAATGACGAGAACGCGTTTATGATGCCTAATCATGAAAAGTAAGGAAATCATTATGTGAAACCATGTTCGTCGAAATCGACCAACGAGCTTTAATTCTAAAAATGGTAAAATGAGAAGGTTTTCTTATGAAACCAAAGAATCAATTCATTTATCCTAATGAGGAGAAAGAATTTGTGGTACGCAATCATTAAAAAAAAGGAGATTATTATGCGAATCTGTGTTTGTCCAATTGAAAAACGAACTTTAATTCTTAAAATGGTAGAAAGAGATGTTTTTTCCTATGAAACCAGAGCATCAATACCAGTTATCCCAATGAGGAGAATATGTTTATGGTGCATAATCGTGGAATGTAAGGAGATTATGATGTGAATCCATGTTTATCCCAATTGGAAAACAAACTTTAATTCTAACAATGAGCGAAAGAGAAGTATTTCTTATGAAACGAAAGCATCAATTCATTTATCCTAATGTGGAGAATGAATTTTTGGTGCCCAATCATTAAAAGAAAGAGATTGTTTTGTGAATCCGTGTTTATCCAATTGAAAAACGAACATTAATTCCAAAAATGGTGAAAAGAAATGCTTTTCTTATGAAACCAAAGCATGAATATCATTTATCCCAATGAGGAGAATGCGTTTATGATGCCTAATCACAAAAAGAAAGAAGATTATTATGTGAAACCATGTTGACCAACGAGCATTAATTCTAAAAATGGTAAAAAGAGAAGTTTTTCTTATGAAACGAAAGCATCATTTCATTAATCCCAATAAGGAGAATGAATTTATGGTGCATAGTCATTAAATGAAAGGAGATTATTATGTGAATCCGTGTTTATCCAATTGAAAAATGAACGTTAATTCTTAAAATGGTAGAAAGAGATGTTTTTCTTATGAAACCAAAGCATCAATACCATTTATCCCAATGAGGAGAATGTGTTTACGGTGAGTAATCATGAAATGTAAGGAGATTATGATGTGAATCCATGTTTATCCCAATTGGAAAATAAACTTTAATTCTAAAAATGGCCGGAAGAGAAGTATTTCTTATGAAACCAAAGCATCAATTCATTTATCCTTGTGTGAAGAATGAATTTATGGTGCCCAATCATTAAAGGAAAGGAGATTATTATGTGAATCGGTTCTTATCCAATTGAAAAACAAACATTAATTCTAAAAATGGTAGAAAAAGATGTTTTTCTTATGAAACCAAAGCATGAATATCATTTATCCCAATGAGAAGAATGCGTTTACGATGCCTAATCATAAAAAGAAAGGAGATTATTATGTGAAACCATGTTCGTCGAAATCGACCAACGGGCATCAATTCTAAAAATGGTAGAAAGAAACGTTTTTCTCATGAAACCAAAGCATCATTTCATTTATCCCAATGAGGAGAACGAATTTGTGGTGCATAATCATTAAATGGAAGGAGATTATTATGTGAATCCGTGTTTATCCAATTAAAAAATGAACTTTAATTCTTAAAATGCTAGGAATAGATGTCTTTCTTATGAAACCAAAGCATCAATATAACTTATCCCAATGAGGAGAATGTGTTTATGGTGCTTAATCACGAAATGTAAGAAGATTATGTTATGAATCCATGTTTAACCCAATTGTAAAATGAATTTTAATTCTAACAATGGGCGAAAGACAAGTATTTCTTGTGAAACCAAAGCATTAATTCATTTATCCTAGAGTGGAGAATGAATTTATGGTGCCCAATCATTAAAAGAAAGAGATTGTTTTATGAATCCGCGTTTATCCAATTGAAAAACGAACATTAATACCAAAAATGGTAGAAAGAAATGCTTATGAAACCAAAGCATGAATATCATTTATCACAATGAGGAGAATGGGTTTATGATGCCTAATCATGAAAAGAAAAGAGATTATTGTGTGAAACCATGTTCGTAGAAATTGACCAACGAGCATTAATTCTAAGAATGGTAGAAAGAGAAGTTTTTCTTATGAAACCAAAGCATCAATTCATTTATCCTAATGAGGAGAATGAATTTGTGGTGCCCAATCATTAAAAGAAAGGAGATTATTATGTGAATCTATCTTTATCCAATTGAAAAGCGAACATTAATTCCAAAAATGGTAGAAAGAGAGGCTTTTCTTACGAAATCAAAGCATGAATATCATTTATCCAAAAGACGAGAATGCATTTATGATGCCTTATCACGAAAAAAAGGGAGATTATTATGTGAAACCATGTTTGTCAAAATCGACCAACGAGCATTAACTTTAAAAATGGTAGAAAAAAAGTTTTTATTATGAAACCAAAGCATTATTTCATTTATCCCAATGCACAATCGTTAAAAGAAAAGAGATTATTATATGAATTCGTGTTTATCCAATTGAAAAATGAACTTAATTCTTATAATTGTAGAAAGAGATGTTTTTCTTATGAATCCAAAGCATAAATACCATTTATCCCAATGAGGAGAATTTGTTTATGGTGTGTAATCATGAAATGTAGGGTGATTATGATGTGAATCCATGTTTATCCTAATTGGAAAATAAACTTCAATTCTAAAAATGGCTGAAAGAGAGGTATTTCTTATGAAACCAAAGCATCAATTCATTTATCCTAGTATGAAGAATGAATTTGTGGTGCCCAATCATTAAAAGAAAGGAGATTATTATGTGAATCCGCGTTTACCCAATTGAAAAATGAACACTAATTCTAAAAATGGTAGAAAGAGATGCCTTTCTTATGAATCCAAAGAATGAATATCATTTATCCCAATGAGGAGAATGCATTTATGATGCCTAATCATAAAAAGAAAGGAAATTATTATATGAAACCATGTTCGTTGAAATCGACGAACGAGCATTAATTCTCAAAATGGTAGAAAAAAAAGTTTTTCTTATAAAACCAAAGCAGCAATTCATTTATCCCAATAAGGAGAATGAATTCATGGGCGTAATCATTAAAAGAAAGGAGATTATTATGTGAGTCCATATTTATCCAATTGAAAAACAAACTTTAATTCTTAAAATGGTAGAAAGAGAAGTATTTCTTATGAAACCAAATCATCAATTCATTTATCCTAGGGTGAAGATTGAATTTGTGGTTCCCATCATTAAAAAAAAGGAGATTATTATGTGAATCCATGTTTATCTAATTGAAAAATGGATATTAATTCTAAAAATGGTAGAAAGAGATGTTTTTCTTATTAAACCAAAGCATGAACATCATTTATCCCTATTAGAAGAATGCATTTATGATACCTAATCACAAAGAAAGGAGATTATTACGTGAAACCATGGTCGTCGAAATCGACAAACGAGCATTAATTCTAAAAATGCTAGAAAGAGAAGTTTTTCTTATGAAACCAAAGGATCAACTCATTTATCCCAATAAGGAGAATGAATTTGTTGTTGCAATCATTAAAAGAAAGGAGATTATTATGTCAATCCGTGTTTATCCTATTGAAAAAAGAACATTAATTCTAAAAATGGTAGAAAGAGATATTTTTCTTATGAAACCAAAGCATGAATCATTTATCCCAATGAGGAGAATGCGTTTATAATGCCTAACACGAAAAAAAAGGAGATTACTATATGAAACCATGTTTGTCGAAATCGACCAACGAGCATTAATTCTAAAAATGCTAGAAAAAGAAGTTTTTCTTATGAAACCAAAGCATCAACTCATTTATCCCAATGAGGAGAATGAATTTGTGGTGCACAATCATTAAAAGAAAAGAGATTATTATTTCAATCCGTGTTTATCCAATTGAAAAATGAATATTAATTCTAAAAATGGTAGAAAGAGATGTTATTCTCATAAAACCAAAGCATGAATATCATTTATCCCAATAAGAAAAATGCATTTATGATGCCTAATCATGAAAAGAAAGGAGATTATTATGTGAAACTATGTTCGTCAAAATCGACCAACGAGCATTAAATCTAAAAATGGTAGAAAGATAAGTTTTTCTTATGAAACCAAAGCATCAGTTCATTTATCCCAATGAGGAGAATGAATTTGTGGTGCACAGTCATTAAAAGAAAGGAGATTATTATGTGAATCTGTGTTTATCCAATTGAAAAACGAATATTAATTCTAGAAATAGTAGGAAGAGATGTTTTTCTTATAAAACCAAAGCGTGAATATTATTTATCCCAATGAGGGGAATGCATTTATGATGCCTAATCACAAAAGGAAAGGAGATTATTATATGAAACCATGTTCATCAAAATCGACCAATGAGCATTAATTTTAAAAATGTTGAAGGAGAAGTTTTTCTTATGAAACCAAAGCATCAATTCATTTATCCCAAAGGAGGGAATGAATTTGTGGTGCGTAATCATTAAAAGAAAGGAGATTATTATTCGAATACGTGTTTATCCAATTGAAAAATGAACGTTAATTCTAAAAATGGTAGAAAGTGATGTTTTTCTTATGAAACCAAAGCATTAATACATTTATCCCAATGAGGAGAATGCGTTTATGAGGCCTTATCATAAAAGAAAGGAGATTATTACATGAAACCATGTTCGTTGAAATCGACCAACGAGCATTAATTCAAAAAATGGTAGAAAGAGAAGTTGTTCTTATGAAACCAAAGCATCAATTCATTTATCCCAATGACGAGAATGAATTTATGGTGCACAATCATAAAAAGAAAAGAGATTATTATGTGAATCCCTTTTTATCCAATTGAAAAATGAACATTAATTCTAAAAATGGTAGAAAGAGATGTTTTTCTTATGAAATCAAAGCGTGTATATCATTTATCCCAATAAGGAGAATGCATTTATGATGCCTAATCACAAAAAGAAAGGAGATTGTTATATGAAACCATGTTCGTCGAAGTCGACCAACGAGCATCAATTCCAAAAATGATAGAAAGAGAAGTTTTTCTTGTGAAACCAAAGCAACAATTCATTTTTCCCAATGAGGAGAATGAATTTGTGGTGCACAATCATTAAAAAAAAGGAAATTACTATGTGAATCCGTGTTTATCCAATTGAAAAATGAACATTAATTCTAAGAATGGTAGAAAGAGATTTTTTCTTATGAAACCAAAGATGAATATCATTTATCCCAATGAGGAGAACGCATTTATGATGCCTAATCATGAAAAGAAAGGAGATTATTATGGGAAACCATGTTCGTCAAAATCGACCGACGAGCATTAATTCTAAAAATGGTAGAAAGAGAAGTTTTTCTTATGAAACCAAAGCATCAATTCAGTTATCCCAATAAGGAGAATGAATTTGTGGTTTGTAATTATTAAAAGAAAGAAGATTATTATGTGAATCCATGTTTATCTAATTGAAAAATGAACTTTAATTCTTAAAATGGTAGAAAGAGAAGTATTTCTTATGAAACAAAAGTGTGAATATCATTTATCCCAAAGAGGAGAATGCATTTATGATGCCTAATCATGAAAAGAAAGGAGATTATTATGTGAAACCATGTTCGTCGAAATCGACCAACGAGCATTAATTCTAAAAATGGTGGAAAGAGAAGTTTTTCTTATGAAACCAAAGTATCAATTCATTTATCCCAATGAGAAGAATCAATTCATGGTGCGCAATCATTAAAAGAAAGGAGGTTGTTATGTGAATTCGTGTTTATCCAATTGAAAAATGAACTTTAATTCCTAATGGTAGAAAAGAGAAGTAATTCTTATGAAACTAAATCATTAATTCATTTATCCTAGTGTGGAAAATGAATTTGCGGTGCCCAATCATTAAAAGAAAGGAGATTATTATGTGAATCCATGTTTATCCAATTGAAAAACGAACATTAATTCTAAAAACAGTAGAAAAAGATGTTTTTCTTATGAAACCAAAGTGGGAATATCATTTATCCCAATGAAGAGAATGCATTTATGATGCCTAATCACAAAAAGAAAGGAGATTATTATGTGAAACCATGTTCACCGAAATCGACCAACGAGCATTAATTCTAAAAATGGCAGAAAAAGAAGTTTTTCTTATGAAACCAAAGCATCAATTCATTTATCCTAGTGTGGAGAATGAATTTGTGGTGCCCAATCATTAAAAGAAATGAGATTATTATGTGAATCCGTGTTTATCCAATTGAAAAACAAACATTAATTCTAAAAACGGTGGGAAGAGATGTTAAACCAAAGTGCGAATATCATTTATCCCAATGAGGAGAATGCATTTATAGTGCCCAATCACAAAAAGAAAGGAGATTATTATGCGAAACGATGTCTGTCAAAATTGAAAAATGAGCATTAATTCTAAAAATGGTAGAAAGAGAAGTTTTCTTATTAAACCAAAGCATCAATTCATTTATCCTAGTGTGGAGAATGAATTTGTGATGCCCACTCATTAAAAGAAAGGAGATTATTATGTGAATCGGTGTTTATCCAATTTAAAAACGAACATTAATTCCAAAAATGGTAGAAAGAGAGGCTTTTCTTATCAAACCAAAGCATGAAAATCATTTATCCCAGTAAGGAGAATGCATTTATGATGCCCAATCATGAAAGGAGGGAGATTATTATGTGAAACCATGTTCATCAAAATTGACCAACGAGCATTAATTCTAAAAATGGGAGAAAAAAAGTTTTTATTATGAAACCAAAGCATCATTTCATTTATCCCAATGCACAATCGTTAAAAGAAAAGAGATTATTATGTGAATCTATTTTTATCCAATTGAAAAACGAACTTTAATTCTTATAATTGTAGAAAGGGATGCTTTTCTTATGAATCCAAAGCATAAATACCATTTATCCCAATGAGGAGAATGTGTTTATGGTGTGGAATCATGAAATGTAGGGTGATTATGATGTGAATCCATGTTTATCACAATTGGAAAATGAACTTTAATTCTAAAAATGGCCGAAAGAGAGGTATTTCTTATGAAACCAAAGCATCAATTCATTTATCCTAGTGTGAAGAATGAATTTGCGGTGCCCAATCATTAAAAGAAAGGAGATTATCATGTGAATTCATCTTTATGCAATTGGAAAACGAACATTAATTCTAAAAATGGTAGAAAAGATATGCTTTTCTTATGAAACCAAAGCATGAATATCATTTATCCCAATGAGGAGAATGCCTTTATGATGCCCAATCACAAAAAAAAAGAGATTATTTTGTGAAACCATGTTCATCGAAATTGACCAACGAGTATTAATTCTAAAAATGGTAGAAAGAGAAGTTTTTCTTATGAAACCAAAGCATCAATTCATTTATCGCAATGAGGAGAATGAATTTGTGATGCTCAATCATTAAAAGAAAGGAGATTTTTATGTGAATCCGTGTTTATCCAATTGAAAAATGAACATTAATTCTAAAAATGGTAGAAAAAGATGCCTTTCTTATGAAACCAAAGCGTGAATATCATTTATCCCAACGAGGAGAATGCATTTATGATGCCTAATCACAAAAAGAAAGGAAATATTATATGAAACCATGTTAATCGAAATCGACCAACGAGCATTGATTCTAAAAATGGTAGAAAGAGAAGTTTTTCTTATGAAACCAAAGCAGCAATTCATTTATCCCAATGAGGAGAATGAATTTATGGTGCGCAATCATTAAAAGAAAGGAGATTATTATGTGAATCTGTGTTTATCCAATTGAAAAACAAACATTAACTCTAAAAATGGTAGAAAAAGATGTTTTTCTTATGAAACCAAAGCATGAATATCATTTATCCCAATGAGGAGAATACGTTTATGATGCCTAATCATGAAAAGAAAGGAGGTTATTATGTGGAATCATGTTCATCAAAATCGACCAATGAGCATTAATTCTAAAAATGGTAGAAAGAGAAGTTTTTCTTATGAAACCAAAGCATCATTTCATTTATCCCAATAAAGAGAATGAATTTATGGTGTGCAATCATAAAAGGAAAGGAGATTATTATGTCAATCTGTGTTCATCTAATTGAAAAATGAACTTTAATTCTTAAAATAGTAGAGACAGATCTTTTTCTTATGAAACTAGAGCATCAATACCATTTATCCCAATGAGGAGAATGTGTTTATGGTGCGTAATCATGATATGTAAGGATTGTAATGTGAATCCATGTTTATCCTAATTGAAAAATGAACATTAATTCTAGAAATGGCCAAAAAAGAAGTATTGCTTATGAAACCAAAGCATCAATTCATTTATCCTAGTGTGGAGAGTGAATTTGTGATGCCCAGTCATTAAAAGAAAGGAGATTATTATGTGAATCCGTGTTTATACAATTGAGAGACGAAGATTAATTCCAAAAAAGGGAGAAAGAGAGGCTTTTCTTATAAAGCCAAAGCATGAATATCATTTATCCCAATGAGGAGAATGTGCTTATGATCACGAAAAGAAAGGAGATTATTATATGAAACCATGTTTGTCGAAATAGACCAACGAGCATTAATTCTAAAAATGGTAGAAAGAGAAGTTTTTCATACAAAACCAAAGTATCAATTCATTTATCCTAATGCACAATCATTAAAAGGAAGGAGATTATTATGTGAATCCATGTTTATCCAACTGAAAAATGAACTTTAATTATTATAATGGTAGAAAGAGATGTTTTTCTTATGAAACCAAAGCATAAATACCATTTATCTCAATGAGAAGAATGTGTTTATGGTGCGTAATCATGAAATGTAAGGAGATTATGTTGTGAATCCATGTTTATCCCAATTGGAAAACAAACTTTAATTCTAAAAATGGGCGAAAGAGAAGTATTTCTTACGAAACCAAAGCATCAATTCATTTATCCTAGTGTGGAGAATGAATTTATGGCACCCA
>JBBYHM010020381.1:0-55093 GCA_038381775.1 Adansonia rubrostipa
AAATGTGCTTGAAATATGTTAGGCTACTGATTCATGCATGGATTAATGATAACAAGATGCATGAACATGGAAAAAAATTTATGATCCAAAGATATCAAACTAATGAAATAAGGCATTTTGCACATAAAAGGGGCATTAAGGCATCCAAATTCTAAACTACCATAACCAAAAGCCACAACAATGCATGATAATCCTAAAAGGGTGATGGAAACATGGAGAGCTCCCTAAAATGATGAAGATGCTAAAAAATAGAAAATAAAAGTGATAAAGTGAGAAGTTATACCAACAAAACTTCACTTCTTGCCCAAATGATTTAAGTAGTAGAGATGGCTTGAATTTTTGTCTTTTCCTTGTTGTCAATAAGCAAGAAAAAGAGAAAAATGATGAGGTTTTGGTTCTGGAATGGGTGAGGGTGATTTTTTGGAGTATGCAGTGGATAAAAGTAAGTGTTTTGGGGCTATTTTTGGGTGGTGGGTGAAAAGCTACGGGATTTGGTTTTCTTGGCATATGAGTGTGTTTTTGGAAGTGTAAATGAGCTGGAATCTAACCTTTTTTCTATTGAGATAGAAGTGGTCCATTTATACCAGCCTTTTAGAGCCAAATTGGAGGTGGTTTTGGCCATTTCTCAAGGGGGACAAGGTGATGTCAGCATGGTGGCTATAGGGTGGCTGTAAAAAGTAACTTGCTGCCAATGTGAAAGGCATAGGGTGGCTAGTTTAAATTCTAAAATGCTTTTCTAGCAAATAAGGTGGCTGATGGTGATATTGGTTAACAAGCTAAGGAGCAGGGTGATCATGTGATGTTGACCTTTTTTGATCCAATTTAGACTTCAAAAAGATGTTATGATTAATTCAAAAGTCTAAATTCATAATCTAATATGTGTTTTAATCTTTTCTTATGTAAAGAAACGAGTTAAAATTGAGTTTTGGATCAATGGTGGATGAGTCAAAAATGCCCGGACCGTGAAAATGGCCTGCATGTATCTATATATTGCATAATGTATTGATACATTTGGTCTAAAAACCTTATGTGTATCGATACAATGATCAATGTATCGATACATGTTGATATGTATCGATACATTCCTTTACAAAATGCATGTTTTAGTCCTGGCATGGCCTAGTATCGATATGTGAGGTCCTGTATCGACACAGAGGCTCATGTATTGATACATCTACATGTTGTATCGATACAAATGGGGACATTTCAAATTTTTGGCACGTTGGAGCATTGTATCGATACAAGAGAACCATGTATCAATGCATTCAAGTAAAATTATGAATTTTCTCATATCTTTTGTCCCCGGATACCTTGAACTACGTCATTTAATGCCACATCTTTGCATTTACCTTTGATATGTTCCTTAGGCCTTCTTGACATCCTCAAAATACTTTTTCACTGAGCTACAACGATCATCGCCTCCTCTTACGTCCATGCTTCAGATTGCTAAAAATTAGCCCAGACAAAATAAGGTGTCTACAGTAACTCGTGATATTGTTTTCAGTATACATCCGATCTTGCCTAGCCTAAAATGATCAATGACGACTCAAAGTTTATGGCCACTTTGTGGTAGCCATCCCGGTCTAGTTGGATGAGTGACTCATCTGATAGTCCCTACCCCTTCATATTATTATGCCTAATCTAAATCCCAATCAAGGGACAGCTCAAAGGCTTATCCATAACCAACGATTATTTATTTTTAAGTCGAGTGCGTTATGCCCTTCAGATCGTCTGAAGTTTTAAAGGCCAAGCACGTGGTGACAAAATCATACTTAACTAAATCCCGGGTTTGATCCAATAGATCACCTTATTATGTGTGACCCATTAGGCTTCCATCATAATAATAATAAATATAATTACATAATTAAGTGTAATTATATTTATAAACCAAGATTGGCCTTTAGTAAGGCATTATGGGTACTTAATATGTAAGAAAAGTCAATATGACCTCTTAAGAAACTTTCAATAACCAACCTCTTAGTGTAACTTCAGTCCTTTTTCCAGAAATCCTAAAAAGACCATAAGCATGTTGCAGTGTCTACTCATGCATCAATCCATATTAGTTCTTACAGCTTTCGATTAACCTCATGAATTTAGAGAAACTATTTCTCCTAAATTTATTATGTGTTGGCCAACGACTTTATCAAGTTAACCAAAGCTAGGAACAAATGAGTATGTCTTTGATGTCACTTAGAGTGGTGAATCTTCTTTCGATCACTCACGCACCTTCAAATGGTTCATGCCATACCCAAAACCACTCTACCATAAGCATCAATCTGTTGTGGACCCGTTCATGGTGGAATCAAAGCATGACACTCCTTATATAAGATGACTTGGTATCACAAGTCTGAAAACTAATATACATGACTAGCATATAAGAAGATATTCCATAAATACTTGAGTGACTTATACCAAATGGAGTTCTTATATAAACCATGTTCAGTGAAATTATTTCCAAAAACAAGCACCTATATGCTATCCCTAAGTATCTCTATACTTTAAATTCTATGAGATTAAAGAGTTGCATGTACAAATGTATGAAGGCTTAGCATATGCTAGTCTTTGTGCATTATGAATGCTTTGTTTTGACAATACGATAACTAGGAACATTTCTAGAAACATGGCTTTGATGCATAAGGATTCCATCATCGCAACTCATTACTAACTTTGCAATGCCATTATGTTTCATGGGCTTCATTTAATTATTGTTTGTAGAAGCGTCAATCATATCACTAATAAGAAAAAAAACCTTGAATCATTAATTAAAGTGATTGGTTTGAATTATTAACATATATATATGCCTCATACAAGCCAATTAGCTTCTGTAGATACCTAATTTTTTTAGGCCCATTTTTCCTGATAGTCCTAAATATTCGAGATTGAGAACTTAGTAACTAGCCTGGTAAAGGTCGATCTTCTCTAAGCAAATTAGGTGTTTTTAAGACCAATTTAGTCATACCTAAATGGCTACATATGTACGTGAAAAAAATGCAGGTTCAATAGTTGTAAAGAATAAATCTCGAAAAAAAATGGATATTCAAGAGAAAATTTATTTTTGAATATTTTTCTATCAAATTTTGGAAATCTATTTTTGTAAAATTTCCTAATTTTAGAAAATTTTTGAGATTTTTTTGTACAGTTTAGAAAATTGATTGTTGTACATTTTTATTGATACTTGCATAGTATTGATGCCAATACTCACCCAAAAAAATCAAAAATATTCAAAAAAAATTTTATATTGGCATTATATACCACGAGATGTCAAATTGCTAAATTTATTTTAAATTTGAATTTTTCACAGTATTGCGAGTATTATGCTTGCAAAATTTTTTCTAGTAAAATTTGTCTCAGATTTCAAATTTTTATCTTTATTATTTCAAAAATTTATATTTTGACTAATGTGTTGAATAAAATTCACTTTTATAAAATTTGAATACATTTTTGGAATTTTCTCATTTTCAAAATTCAAAATTTTTTACTCTTTAAATTCTATTAGTAGGATTTTTCTAAGAGTATAATTTTAAAAATTCTTCAATGTTTTCATTAAATTCATATTATATTAGTTTTTCAAAATTCAATTTATTTATGAGTTTTGAATTTTTTTAATATTAATATTTTTTTTATAAAGATTTTTCTTGTAAAGTTTTATGAGTTCCAAATTTAGTTGTCTTTTACTTACATATAAGACTTCTTATAATTTTCTTTTATAATTCAACATTTGGAATTTGTAAAAGAAAATTTTATTATTTTATTATTTTTGGGCCTATAACTTTCAACTTTTGCAAATAGGCCCAACAAATCCAATAATTTCTTAACAAGTCTAATAACATTGCTAAGCCCATTTTTTATTTTTCTAAGCTTATTTCATTTTCTACAAGCCTAATAAGCTTATTTGTGATCATTCAATTAATTTTCTGATAAAGCCCAATTAGGCCTATTTTAATTTTACGGTAGAACCCAATAATGTTTTTCCTCTCCAAGATTTTTATTAATTCTTTTTGGGTCAAAAATTTCATATGGATATTTGATTGGGATTTTTTTACGTGTTCAAATTCATAAACAAATTAATTAATTCATAACTTTAAATTTCTTATAGTTTAATCCTTCTATTTTATTTTTTTCCATGAAATTTGTAATTATGACCCTATTTTCTCATTTCTTTTCCATTCTCAAATTTTTGTTTTTATTAATTTAATTGTGGAGTTTATTGATTTAGTTACATGAACTAGTTTTGGTAGAATTTAATTTTTCCTTAACAAATTTAGTTACATTTTAACTATATGTTAAATCAATATTTTCTTAAATCATCATAAAACCTAGGGTTAGCCAACATTAGGCATTTTGACTAAAATGTGATGAATTAATTAAGGCTTATTATGACCTAGAAAAATCTATCAAATAAATTAACAAAATAAATAAATAAATAATAAAATTTTGTAGAAATCCCTACAGCCAATTCTGCCAAGGCGTTTTCTTGCACCTTTTGGCCAAATTCGATCTCCTATAAATAGGGAATAGTTTGTTCATTTTAGAGACTTTAGCCTTCCCATACAAAAAACACTAAAAATATAGAATTTTCTTATGTTTTCAAGCTTTTCAAGATAAAAACAACTAGAAAAGTTTTAGTTTTTGTTACTTTCATTCATTTTTCTTCCTTTTAGTGAGCCAAAATTATGCTTGAGCTCATGCATTTTAATCCATGTTGAAAGGCCAAGCATGAAGTTGTGATCAAAGTTTGTTGATTTTGTTCTTTTATTTAATTTTTGTTAGTAATATGTTGATTTTCATCAAGATTTTTTTGGCTTTATGGATAGAAATAATGCTATTTTCATGTATATTTTTGTGATATTTTTATTAATATTTTCATGTTGATTTATGTTGATATATTCATTATTTATCATGATTTTATGTATTTTTTAGCTTGATAAAAATTATGTCATGCAGGTCTATTGATATTCATTTAAATATATGATGGAAAAATTATTTTCTTAGTGAAATACATGCTGGCTAAATATGTTTGTGAACTTTAATGAAATTTTATTTTATGTTTTTTATGAGATTTAGGACTATTTTGTAAAGTTTAAAACTTGTAGCCACCTAAAAGTAATTTTTCAAAAATTTTCAAGGCCTTGGAAAAGTATTTCCATGCTTGGCCATAAGCAATATGTAGGATTTTATGATGTTTTGATTCTTTAGGCTATTTTGTAATTATGCAAAGTTTAGAGACTAAATTACAAAAATCAAAGAATTTATTTCAAGGCCACCCAAGCTTGGCCGAGAACTTTATATACCCATAGAGATGTATTTTATGTATTTTCAACATGTTAAAATATATTTTATGCATTTTTAACCATTTGGGGCCTTTTTGTAAATTTGTAAAATTTTAGAAACTTAATTGCAGAATTTAAAAATATTGTTCCAAGGCTAAAAGGTAGCTGGCAGAATATTCTTTGTGACTTTTGGTATGTTTTCCATGTTGATTTTGAATTATTTGATGTTTGATTTTGCATTTTAAATCATGTAGGGACTAAATTGCAAAACTTGCAAAAAAATTTTCAAAGGCCATATAGCTTGGCTGAATCACTTGCAAACTTTTAGAGGTGTCTTTCACTAATTTCTAGTATGTTTGAATGCATTCCATACATTTTTAATCCATTAGAGACCTTTTTGTAATTTTTTAAAGTTTAAGGACTTGTTTACAAAAAGGTAGAAAAAATTTACTCCAAGGCCAAGGGTGTTTGGCCAAATGCTTATGCTAATATTTAGCATGATTTCCATGTTGATTTTCATATACTTAATGTTGTTTTGTGATATTTACTTCACGTAAGGACTAAATTGTAAAATTAGGAAACTCTAGAGTCCATTAGGAAATCTGGCATTTGTAGGGTTAGAATAGGCATTTCCCATATCTAATTTACCTATCAAGGGTATTTGGTTATTTAGGAACACTTGTATCATTTTTAACCATTTTGGCTTAATATGCAATTTGAGAAATATAAGGACCTATTAGTAATTTTTGCATTTTAGGTCAATTTTGATGTCTAAGTTACCCATGGACGGTATACTTCTCATTTCATATCATTTTTTAGTATTTTAGGTACCAAGATACTTTCATGTCAAAGGTATAGCTTAGAGGCATTTTATTAATTTACCCTATAACTGAGTTTTTTATGATCACCTGGATATTTCTACGTCAAAAATGCATAATAGGGATTGGTTCATCTTTTTATAAAGTTATCGAGTCCTTTAGGGTATTGAGATACTTCTATGTCAAAGGTACACTATAGAGGTATTTAGTAATTTGTCTTAGAACTAAGTCCGACATGATCACCAGGATACTTATATGTCAAAGGTGTATAGCAAGAGTAGGTTCGTTCATGATAATATCGAGTCTTATAGGGTTATTGGGATACTCTCACGTCGAAGGTATACCTCAAAGGCATTTTGGTAATTTTGCATTAAAATAGTTAGAGTTACTAGGATACTTTCATGTCAAAAGTACCCTAAAAGAATTTTGGCCTTATTAACCACATTTGAGTCCTTTGAATCTAGTTTCATACGTGTAATTGCAATTGAGTCTTAGGAAAAATATTAATATTTTTAATATAATCAAAATTTTTGAAAATTAAGGCAGTGTCTCCTAATTAAAAGCTACATGTAAAATTTCTAGGAGGGATTTTATGGATTATTTTAATAATGAGATATCCTTTAAAAACAAGAAAACCATATTTTTTTATGAATTTCAAAAAAATAAAACCTTTTGTATTCCTCTGGCTCTTTAATGAGGTATAAAATATATTTTGAATTTTAAAATCTTTCGTATTCCACTGGCTCTATAGTGGGGTGTGAAAGAAAATGATAAAACCTTTTGTGTTCCATCGGTCCTCTTGTGAAGCACAAAAAATATTTTGATTTTTAAAAATATTACCCGATTTTCTCATATGAAGTAATAAATTTGTTTCATAAAATTTTATTTTGAAAAATGGAATTATAATTACATATCGAATATTGAAACTAAATATAAATTAGAATTATATAATTAATAAAGTACCGATTACGGAGTATCACGGGAAGGTTGATTTTTACTTGTGATTGTGACCAATTCCCGAACCCTTATCTATGATTTCTGATATTATCACAGATTCAGAGTCAATTTTTAAGGGTTCCTATAACCCTTAAAATATAAACTCCGACAGGTGACCAATCTTACCTAGCCAAAAGAGATTTGTTGCAACTCCAAAATAAACAGTCATTTTGTAATGACTATTTAGAGTTAAGTGAGTGATTCATTTTGATGACTCAGTCACCAAAAAATAAGAAAAATAATAATGATATGGCCCTTAAAAGTAAAAGAATAATGATATGTAAAATATATGTAGGAATGAGGGGCACACTTGCCTATTAAGTTGGGTTGTCAAGATTTATCTCTGGGCCATGTTGAACATTTCTTACTTACACTATGCTAATAGCTAATGCATCCAATGCCGAACTCTTTCGATTAGCAATTGTGTCTCAACTTAGACAAAGCTTTATACTATTTTGATGATATTTTTTGGTTACATTCATGATAATCTCATTATCAAAGTCATTAACTATTTAGATCAAAACAAGACCCACATTATAACCATATGGCTCAATTATTACTTTAGCAACTATAGGAATCTATTATTAGCTTTTAAGCTATTTATCCAAACATAACTCCTTTTATGAGCTTAAACGAAAGAGTTTGTTTATAATCTTTAGGGTATAAACATGCAATCCTTTCTCATTTGGAACAATTTCCAAATAATTACATTTTTAGCATCATGGTTTTATCACTAGGTCAATTTATGATCTTTAACTTTTAAAGAATCATAAATGTCTCCCACAAAATCCTACATGTGTAGATTTAAAGGGAATTGGAATAAAAAATTATTTTTGAATCATATAAGTTATAGGCCCATTTAGTATTCTTAATACTATTGCAAGTTGTATGTTTTAGAATAAGTTGACCATAACATGAAACAAATTCTATTATTAATGATTTATTTAATGAGGATTGAATCTAAAATCAACCAGCAATCATCTTTAATTGGAATGTAAATGCCATAATAAACATATTATGTTTATGAATAAATCAAGATTATGTTTTAGGACATTAATCAAGGATGCAAGCTTTAATCAACATCAACTAGGTTGCCATTACTTATGGCCCATGTTTAGTACTCCTTTCATTTATGTCTTACAATATGACATACATATTTAAGCACTAATTATAGGAAGTATCAAGATAGTAAGAAATCATATTTCAAAAATTTATAAAATTATCCATAGTAATAGAAATAATACAAACTAATCTGAAACTCCCTAAACAGGATTATCTTGCAAGATTCTTAATTAATCTTTAAGATAATTATTAAGCTCTCTAAAAGACATTTTCAAAGAACTCAAAAGCCTCTCTTAAGGATATTTTTAGATGTTTTAAGCCTCTCTTAATGATATTTTTAAAGATTTTAAAGCCTTTCTTAAGGATAATTTTTAAAGATTGTTTAAAACTCTCTAGAAGATGTTTTCAAAGAATTCAAAAGCCACTCTTGAGGATATTTTTAGAGATTTTAATACCTCTTTTAAGGATGTTTTTCAAAGATTGTTAAAGCCTTACTTGAAGATGCTTTCCAAAGTTTGCAAAACCTCTCTTGAGGGTATTTTATAGGATTTTAAAGCCTCACTTGAAGACATTTTTTAGAGAGACTTCAAAAGCCTATTTTAAGGATGGTTTAGAGATTGCACTCAAGCATATATGGAAATACTCTCATATGTCAATAGTGTAAGTAAACCTTAGACTTATGACACCGGTCACCTTGTATATGAATTATCATACTCAAAGATCATTACAATAAGGTCCACTTTGATGGATGCCTAAGGTTGGCTGCTTTTGGGTATGTTATGAAGCATATTAAATATGGATGAGTGGTCTAGAGAGGATACATCACCCTAAGTGATATAAAGGGGACATATCTTATTTGTTCATGGCCCATGTTTACTTAAAGTCCTTGGCCAAGGCAATACTGATTATGGAGTTAACAATCAAGGGTTACAGCACTAATTTTAAATGGGCTAAGAGTAAACACTGCACTTTGCTTATGTTTTTTCCGGTATAAATGATGAAAGAATTAAGCTATACTAAAATACTATACATCAAAAAGCTTGTTAAACCATATTGACTCTCTTACCATTTAAGTGGCCATAATGAATAGCTAGATGCTGCTCATGGTCTATAAATACAAATATTCTTAACCAAATTATGTTACACTATTTGCCAACATGCTAGGGGCCTAGTGAGTCACACACATAAAGGTGACTCTATGGAATTAAATTAAGATTGGATTAAATTGTAGAGATATTGATTTCTCAGAGCCTAAATTAAATAGTTTAATTAGTGTAGGGTTTAAAGGATAAATTAACCAAAAGTTTTACGAACACTAAACCTTAGTATTTATAATGTATTTTTCCTATCCTTTTTGGTTATGATTATGATGCCTTTTATTTTAAACATTAGGTTTAGATGTAAACTTGATTTCAAGAGAAGAAAAATCATTTTTCTGGCTCTTGATTTTTTAACACAACTGAGGCAATTGATCAAAGAAAGGTTTATGAAACCTAAGCCACTAGCATGGCTCTTAGCTAAACTTGATCCCAACGTGGTGAAGATTTCTGAGTGACCTATGTGGATCATCATTGGAAGTCGAATAATTATATGACTTTGGTTTGTGACAACTAGGCTCGATTTATAAGAACGAGCGGAGTTTGAATATAATAAAGGACTTTGTTAATCCCTCGATTTAAGGTATGATTTTTTGTTTTCGTGTTCTTGAATTTTAGATTGGTTAAAACTCACAAGCTGATCCATTGGATCACCATTGGAAATCAGACAATTAGATGACTTCAGTTTGTGATAACCAGGCTTGATATACAAGAATGAGTAAAGTTTGAATTTAACAAGGGACTTCATCAATCCCTTGGTTTGAGGTATGATTTTTGTTTTCTTGTTCTTAAATTTTAGATCTATTAAAAGTCACAAGCTGATCCTTTAGAGGAATTTGGTATGTTTGATTTTAATTATTTTGTTGTACATGTTTATTATTTTTATTTTATGTCGATTGAGCATGATCCGAATTCTATAGTGGTATCCAGGCCTTGCTATGTCATTTTAATTGTAGAGATATTGATTTCTCAGGGACTAAATTGAATAGTTTAATTAGTCTAGGGGTTAAAAGATAAATTAACTATAAGTTTTAGGAACACTAAACCTTAGTATTTATAATGTATTTTTCCTATCTTTTTTGGTTATGATTATGATGCCTTTTATTTTAAACATTAGGTTTAGCCGTAAACTTGATTTCAAAAGAAGAAAAATCATTTTTTTGGCTCTTGATTTTTTAACACGACTAAGGTAATTGATTAAAGGAAGGTTCATGAAACCTAAGCCACTAGCATGGCTCCTAGCTAAACTTGATCCCAACGTGGTGAAGGTTTCCTGAGTGACCTATGTGGATCATTGTTGGAAGTAGAATAATTATACGACTTTGGTTTGTGACAACTAGGCTCGATGTACAAGAATGAGTGGAGTTTGAATATAATAAGGGACTTTATTAATCCTTCGGTATAAGGTATGATTTTTTGTTTTTATATTCTTGAATTTTAAATTAGTTAAAACTCACAAGCTGATCATTTAGATCACTATTGGAAATCGGACAATTAGATGACTTTAGTTTGTGACAACCAAGCTTGATGTACATGCATGAGTGGAGTTTGTATTTAACAAGGGACTTCATTAATCCCTTGGTTTAAGGTATGATTTTTGTTTTCTTGTTCTTAAATTTTAGATCTGTTAAAAGTCACAAGCTGATCCTTTGGAGGAATTTGGTATGTTTGATTTTAATTATTCTGCTGTGTATATTTCTTATTTTTATTTTACGTCCATTGAGCATGATCTAAATTCTACAGTGGTATTTGAGCCTCGCTATGTCATTTTAATTGATCTTGGTTTTTAATTGTTCTTGATTTCTAAATTGGTTTTGATTTCAAGATTTGTCTTGATCCAAGTAAATAATTGAAATTTTATAAAAATTGTTTTAATTTAATTTCAAATATTGTAGTATATTAATTATGTTATATTATTGTAATTAATTAGTTTAAAAATTGTTTTTAACTAATTAGTTGTCGGTACAATCGGTTAGTTTTAATTGAGAATTGTTTATGCCAAATTTTATTGGTTTTAGTGATTTTCGAGTGTCAAACAATTTAGATTTTTCTACATTTCTAGTTTTTTATGTTTAAATGATTTTTTAGCCTTTGAATTATCAAGAATTGTTAATAATATTGCTAGAAAAATCTATTTAAAAATAGCTATTGAAATTGATTCAATATGAGCTACTAAGAGTGTTTATGTCACACAACATTTGTGCATAAACTTGGAGTTGCTTGCTCTACCTTTTGTGTCAATTATGGGAGTGGTTAGTTACTACTAACAGCTGCTTAAAATGGCAGGTTGTGTCCCATGCAAATAATCATCTTGCATGACATGTATTAGGCTCATTAAAGGTAGAGTTGGTAGACAACAACCATAGAATTTCATGGGTGATAAAGTAGTAGTTGGCAGTAGGTTGTTTCCTGCAGAGACCAATAGCTATTTAATTTTCTTTGTGCTTGTAGCAATGCCCTTGATGTTTTTAAAAAGGCCAATTTGTTGACTATATATGTTATTATCAGCAACAACTAAGCTACATGGATGTGAGCAATTACAATAGCAATGTTGCTGCATAGGTCTGGTATCGTTGCCACATGCTCTATTCATTAATGCGTGAAGTAGCTGCTGCCTTATAAGCTTTTGTGTCAAGCAACCACTATTTTTGTTGTAAGCATTGTAGACACCTAAATTCGTCCGGGTTGTCTGTCCCCAAAAGTCCCAAGTATCCAAGAATAAAAATGTAGTGGCCACTCTGATGAAGGTCAACTTCCACCAAAGGGGTTTCACTTTGTCATAATTTTAATTAGTCATATGTAAATAACTGCATGTACACGTAATGGAAAAATCCATTTTCTCGGATAAAAGGACGAATCTACAAAGGAAGAATTTTGTTTTTGAACCAGTTCATGACAAAATTTTGGAAATCACCTCTGCGGATGATCTCGTGGTTAATTTTCCTATTTTTAGGAATTTTCCAAGATTTTTTTAAAAAAACTCAAAAAATTGGTAGTCGGATATTTTTACCAATATCGGTGTGGTTTTATGCCGATTCTCACCCTGAAAAATCATAAATATTCAAGGAAAAATATGTATTGGCATATTCTACCATAAAGTTTCGAACTGTAAATTTTATAAATTAATTTTGAATTTTGTATTCTTTCTAGTATTATGCTTGTGAATTTTACTTTTGGTTCTTGTTGATCTATTTTTAAAATTTTACAAGTTCATTTTCTTCACCTTAGAAATTAATGTTTTGAATAATACATGGTACTAAATTTGTTTTACTTTAGTATCAATGAAATTTCATAATTTTTTCTGATATTGAAATATGAGTTTTTCTTTACTTGTAAAATTTTTGGTAGAATCCTTTCGAGTTTCAAACATTAAAATTCATTAAATATTATTATTTGATTTACCTTAATTCAGTTTTCAAAAATTCTTTTATTTTCATGAGTTTTGAACTATTTTTTTAAATTCTCTTATTTTTGAAATAGGGAGTTTACGCCATAAATGTTTTCAGGGTGATTTTTCTTGGTCTATGATTTTTAAAATTCAATAGATATTATTATTTGATTCACTTTAATTTAGTTTTCAAAAGTTCATTCATTTTCATGAGTTTTGAATTTTTCTCCTAAAATTCCCCTATCTCCCTACGGATTTTTCTACTCTGTAAATGTTTTTGGGGGAATTTTCTTTGGTTTAAAATTTTTTAAATTCATCTAATATTGTCATTTAACTCCCATTAAAACAATGTTGAAAATTTTAATTTGTTTCATAGGTTTGAATTTTTTTCATATATATCAATTTTCTTACACTAAGGCATTTCTTCTAAAATTTTACAAGTTTTTAACTTCCAATCAAGATCTTTTGCATCATTTCATTTCTAAAATTTTGTCTATGATCAATTAACATTAATTCCAATTTTATTTTGATTTTTGGAAATTTTATTTAATTTCATTTTATTTACTTTTTCAACTAGTGACATGCTAACTAGCTTATTTTCTCATCCAATTACTTCGTAACCAAGTTGGTTATATCCCAATTACCCATTACATGAGCTGATCAAATTCATCTTCGGCTTGATAATAGAGTGACTTGTAAGAAAAGATAACAAGGTATGGGCTTATGACACAATATTTATTATTTCCAACCTAACAAGTAAGCTTAACATAAAAAAAAATTTAAAAAAAAGGGAAAAAACTGAAAAAAAAGGATGAAACCTCCCTCTCTAAATAAGGGAGGATGTTATTTCATGGGGAGTTTTTTGGAGTCTCGGAGACAAAAAAAAAAAGAAAATATTTGAAAAAAAATTTCAAAGCTTTGTTAAGGTACATTTCCACTTAAATCTTTGAAGTTTTATTTGTTTGATACATTTTTCTTCTCTTTGGTGAGCCAAAAATGCACTTAAGTTCATGGATTTTTTTCTCCATGTTGAAAGACTAAGCATAATGGCCATGAACAATTTCCTTGATTTTATTTTATTATTTTTTCTTTGTTTTCTTTTCTTTTTGTTAGTAAATTATTTTCTTCATAAATCATGTTTATGTTGATATGATGGTAGTTTTGGTGTTGTGCTTGTGATATATATGTTCATATATATTTTATTTCTTTTAGTGTTTTCTTGTTATTATGGTGAAACCACATGTTTATATCCTTATTTTTGTAATTTTATCATATAATGGTGCTAATTTGTATTAAATAAAATATGAATATTTGATTATTTAGTTTAAAAAAGTTGATTGGTAGATTGTTTAGGTGTTGGCCGAAATTCATGTTCGTGTATGTGTTTTTGTGGTCATTTTGTAAATATAAAATGTTTAGGGGCCAATCCGTAAAAAATAAATAAAAAATAAAAAAATATTTGCTTGGCCGAAGCACACTTGCACTCTTAGGAGTGTATTTTGTGCATTTATCAAGCTAAAATACATTTTGTTTAGTTTAGGTGTCTTTTTGTAATTTTAAAAAGTTTAGGGACTTTTGAATAAATATTGAAAAATTTATTCTAAGGGCTGAAAAAAGTGACCAAATTTTGCTTGTGATTTTTTACGTGACTTTTGTAATTATTTTGATTCATTTGAAGCTTAATTTTACATTTTAATCATGTGAGGGCCAATTTGAAATTTAGGAAAGTTTAGGGACTAGTTTGTAAATAATAAAAATTTTTGTTGTATGGTCAAAGGATTTGATCGAAAGCTTCATGGATAACTTGGAAACTGATTTCAGGTATTTCATACCATGCTCTAGGTATTTTTCACACCTTGAGAGGTATTTTGTAATTTTTCAAAGTTTAGCGGCTAGTTTGCAAATAATAGAAACTTTTCTTTTTTAGTCAAAGGTGTTTGACCGAACCTTCTTATGGATGTTCTTCATGATTTACATGCTAATTTTTACCTGATTAACTATATTTTGTGATGATTTAGTTTTTTTTATTTTTTTACTTAGGTACCTAAGTGTAAAATCGAGAAAGTTTAGGGACCCTTAGGGAAATTTGGCATATTTAGGACAAAATTGGTTATTTTTAGCATGAAATCATCTGCTTAGATTATTTTAAATACTTTTAGCATCCCATTGGTCCTCCGCTGATGTGCTAAAAATATAAAACCCTTTCTTATTATTTTGGTTATCCATTAGGGTACGAAATATAATTTTGAAAATTTAGGGATTTAATAGTATTTGTGCATGTTAGGTTATTTTAAAATTTAAATTTCTCATTTAAGGTGTTTTTGGGTTAAAAAATAATATATCTTTTTAGCATTTTAAATCAATTAAGCAATAATATTTAATTTTAAGAAATTTAAGGACCCACTGGCAATTTTCATACTTTAGGTCATTTTTGTAATCTAAATTACCTATTTAGAGTAAGAATCATCATTACTTGTCCTTTCAAGTCCATTAGGGGTACTGGGATACTCTCATGTCGAAGGTATACCCTAGGAGCATTTTCTTAATTTTTTTTATTGAGATGCTTTTATGCTAAAGGTGAATGTTTAAGGTTCCTTTAACCTTTTAAAGTCATTTTTGAGTCCATTAGGGGCATCGAGATACTTTCATGTTGAAAGTATACCCTTGAGGTATTTTCGTAATTTTCTTCACTAGCTTGTTTTTATGCCAAAGGTGAATGTTTAAGGTCCATTTAGCCTTTTAAGGTCATTTTTTAGTCCATTAGGGGTACCAAGATACTTTTCTGTCGAAGGTATACTCGAGGGGGATTTTTGTAATTTTCCTTACCAGGTGCCTTAGTGTCGATGGTAAGCCTTAGGAATATTTTAATTTTCCTTAGAACCCAATCCTCAGTAGTTACTGGGTGCCTTAGTGTCGATGGTAAGCCTTAGGGATATTTTAATTGTTCTTAAAACCTAATCTTAAGTAACCACCGGATGTTTCTATGCCGAAGGTGTACTTTAAGGATAGGTTTGTTTTTCTTTGATCTTTTTAGTCCTTAGATTCAATTAGTGCTTTAGTGTCTAGACCGTGTCATAGGTCTTTTGTTTTTGTTTCAAATAAAATTAGTGTGTCTTTGTAAAATAAAGGCAATGTCTTGAAGTTAAGAGTGATGCGTGAAATTCCTCCCATTCATATGTGATAAGGGTTTTACGAATTATTCTAATAACGAGATACCCTTTTCAAATTGGAAATCGAGAATTTTATACAAATAAAAAACTTTCACATTTTGCCAGGTACTCTAGTAGGATGTGAAAGACATTTTGGTTTTTTAGAACCTTTTATGTCCCTTTAGTTTTCCATTGGGGTATAAAAGGGAATAATAAAAACTTTCATGTCCCATTGGTTTTTTGATGGGTGTGCGCAAGACGTTTTAATTTTCAAAATGCAAAAGCCTGATTTCCTCTCATTTAATAATAAAATCTTATTTTAATAATATGAGAATTGTAATTAAATACCATATATTGAAGCTAGATAAAAATTAAGGTTTAAATTAAGCATGATCAATAAAGTCCCAATTCTGGGTACCACGAGAGGGTCGATCCTTATTTGTGGCTATAACTGACTCCCGAACCCTTAAAACAATCTCTAGTACTCCGTAGGCCATACAATTTATCTTTAGGGTTTCGCGACCCTTAAAGCATTAATTCTGACAGGTAATTAATCTTACCTAGCCAAAACAGATTGGTGGCAACTCCAAGCAAATGGTCATTTCATGATGACTATTTATGGTTAAGATGGGCGAACGATTCATCTTAACTACTGAGTCCCCTGAAATAAAAGAACATTAATATCAATATGGCCCAAAAAAAAAGAATAAATAGTTTTGAAATAATGATACATCAACACTTATATAGTCAAAAGCCGTTTAAGTCAGGCTTGGTCAGGATTCGCATCCAGGCCATGTTACGACAAGCATCAATCATGGTGCTAAATAAATGCATTAGCAATAGCTCAACGTTTCCTTAGATGAGCTTTTTTTGCATTATCATGTTTTTTTTAATTTTAAAGGCATATGAAAGCCAAATAAGGTACAATTGTTGTGATAAGATCTTGCCAATCATAGCTAGGATTCCTAATAACACTAGTGTTGTGTAGCTAATTGATTGTTATTGACCCAAGTGTTTGCATGCAATATAAACTCCTAATAATCTCTAAATAAATTATTATCCAATTAATAAATTCTTAAATAATATAACAATCGAACAATAAAATCAACATAATTTATTTTAATTAAAATTGTTTGATTGGATAATATTTAATTTAATTGGTTAATCCTAAATTAGATTAGATTTATTCTAATACAATTAAAAATAATGTTAATAACTAAGAAACAATAGTTTTCTTGATTAAAATAAATAAAGGATCAATTTCATAATCTCAAAATTACTAACTAGAAATTAGAACATATTTATATGTTCATATATGAATGTATAGGATGATTATGGACTTAGACCATATATTTGTGGATAGTTAATTTTTTATAATATTTATTTATTAAATAAAGCCTTCCTACCCTACCTTATCTTATTTTTAAGGTTGTAAAAATTTCTTTCTTCACTTAATTCCTTTCGAATGTAACTTGAGATTTCTTGTTTATAATAATAGTTACATCAAAATGTAAAATTAGGATTAGAATAATTTTGTAACTCGAAGATGGAGATCTAAGAAAGAGCTATGATGAGCAAAGAGATTACCAAAAAGCTTATGAAGACTTTGTATGTAATAATCTGGGAATTAACCAACCACTTTGCTTTGATGGCTTAAGGAAATTAAATTATATAAACTCTATAATCATCCAAGTAGTAAGCATGTTCTAGATTTATTTTATGTGATATTATAGATGTTATACATGCTAATATGATGAGACTTGAAATAATTTAAAATGAACAATGACATCCCTTATACAATATTGAGTTACATGCTTCTCATGATAAAGTCGCCTTCCATTATTCATAGCAAGATTCCCAAATTTTCTCCTCAGGAGACTTGTTAAGTCACTCAAGGTCTAACCGCCGAATTACTTGAGTTATGAATGATGAGTCTCAATCAATTAATGCTGCATTGTCTAGATGCTTACAAACTTGATCACATTACATTAGAGGTGATGATTAGGCAAAATGCATATGATGAATTTAGGCAAAGAGTTACGATCTAACTGATTTGAGAGTTCCATAAGAATGTAATTAGTAAGCCATCTTACCTACCCAATTAGGCTTATTATAATTTGTTGAGTCATTTAAAGTTACAACAGATTGAGAAGAGTCCCAACCCATTAGAAATACCTTGAAGAGATTTTCAAATAATAGTGAAAGCTATTAACTCGGAAAAAATAATAAGGATTTAATACCTCATCTTAATTGCTTTAATCACATGAAAGACTAATACAAACTTTTTCCACACTAGGTGGTTAAATTTGGTAAATATATTAACTGTAGTGTGAGGCATATTTGCTACTTTTAACCCAAAGTGTTGGATAGATATGGCAAAATGAGAATCATTCTCGATAAATGGAAGGTTGTTTGCTTCCACATTTACATGATTTAGTTGAACTACTCTACTATCGATTTAGCACCTACATAACTGATTTAGGACATGAATCACACTTATGTAATGACATAAGATTATTAAATAGCAATAGATAGTTAGGCTCTAATGAAGTTGTCTTAAGGAAGTGCAATGGTGCGAAAGTTGCAATCGCTGCCATTAGGGCATGTGCCTTATTATTACCTTTAAGCATGATCTTGGAACTTAAAGAGTGTCTTTATGTTCCAAGATTGTCTAGAAACATCATTTTAATTTCATACTTCATTAAAAATAATGGTTTTGAGTTTAGCATGAAAAGTAATAGTTGTTCAATAATCTCAAATGAGATAATCTATGGATCAGGCACATTACAGAAATGGCCTATTTATTTTAGATCTAGAAATGCCTTTGGTTAATATGAATGTAAAGAAAGTAAAGAAAAAGTGATCTGACAAAAACCTATATCTCGCTTCGTAGGCTTAGGCATGTTAATGAAACTTAGTAGCTAAGTTCTTTGACTACAAATCTTTTAGAACATGTATATATTATCTACTTGGCAAGATAACCAAGTCTCCCTTCACTTGTAAGGGTAAAAAAGCTGGTGTTTTATTAAGCCTATTAACACCATGGCTAGCAATGGGTATTCCTACTTCATTACCTTTACTAATAATCACTCATGGTATTAATATGTGTACTTAATGAAGTGTAAACCTAGAACTTTTGAAAAGTTTAAAGAGTTAAAGGCAGAAGTAAAAACATACTAGCAAAAATATTCTAACTCTTAGATTTGATAGAGGAAGAGAATATTTAAGTCAGGAATTCCTAGATCATTAGATAGAAAATGGTATTCTGTCATAATGAACTCCACTTGGAATTGCACAAAACAACGAAGAATTTTAAAGGAGAAACTGAACTTTCTTAGACATGGTTATTTTCATATTTCTAAAGCAGACCTTCCAATATTTCTTTAGGATGTGGCTTAGAAATTGCTACCTATCTTTTGAATAGGGTTTCCTCCAAGTCAATAGATAAGATGTCATAGGAGATATGGTATAGCAATAGATCATTGTTGTCTTACTTAAGATTTGGTGCTATCTTGCTTCTATGAAGCAAACAATTTCTAACAAGTCTGGAGCAAGATTAGACAAATGTAAGGTTGTAGTGCATCTTGAAAAAGCTTATGGATACTACTATTACTATCTATACGAATAAAATGTGTTTGTTACAAAACTTATCTTTCTGAAGAAGGAATTTCTGTTAGAAAAAACAAGTAGGAGTAAAATAGATCTTGAAAAAATTCAAGAACACAAACCACTACATCAATGGAACTTGAGTTTAGGGATAAAATATGAAATGCTAGACCTCAAACTCTAGAAATATAAGTACTCTGATAATTTGGCATGACCAGGCAAACTCCAAGGAGATAAGGATTTCTTATGGAATAAAAAGATAAATGGTAGGCCATGTTTTCTTAATGCTACATGTTAATGACATATTGCTCATTAAAAATGATACACCTATGCTTTAAGCCATTAAGTTATGGTTGTCCAAGCAATTCTCCATGAAGGAATTGAGAGAAGTTGTATTCATTCTGGGAATTAGAATCTACATAGATAGATCAAAACAATTGCTTGGCTTATCCTAATCCTCTTACATAGGCAAGGTGTTAAAGAGATTTAGTATGTAAAATTCCAAAAGAGGAAACCTATCTATGTTACACGGTATACGTTACTCAAAAGAGATATGTCCTAAGACATTAGATGATAGGAAATGAATGGATGAGATTCCATACGCTTCAGTTGTAGGGTCTATCATGTATGTCATGTTCCATACTAGAATGGATGTATTGTATGCTCTGAATGTCATGAGTAGATCTTGGTGAAAGTCCCTATATTACTATGAAGAGTATCCTAAGACTTACAACGGAGACTTACAACGGACTAAGGATATCATTTTGGTCTTTGGAGGGGTTAAACTCCTTGCAAGGGATTACATTAACGCTAGTTACCAATGATAATAAAATGCTAGCAAATGGCTAGGTAGTTATATATCTACTCTGAAAAGTGCTGTAATTAGTTGAAAAAGTTCCAAGCATGAAATAACTGCAGACTCAACAACTACAACTGGGTACATCTCCTCGTGTGAGGTTATGAAAGAAGTTGTTTGGATGAATAAGTTTATTTAACTAACTTAATATGGTTCTTAGAAATATTGATATAGTACAATCTACTATGATAATAATGCAGCTATAAAATCAAATTAAAGAACCAAGGTCTCATCATAAATCCATACTTAAAAATGTGATATACGTATGGAAAGTGTACCCACAAAGAATATTTAGTTGATGCATTCACTAAAGTGTTGATCCAACCATATGGAGACTATAGGGCTTTAAAATATGGGCGATTGGCTTTAATGTTGTAGGAGATTGTTAGTATAAGCCCTGTAAACCAATCTATTTGCTTGTAACGCATTAGCTTTTAGTTATTTCACATAAAAATATTTTAGATATTATTAATATTAATGAGTTATTTCTTTATCCATAAGACTTTATAATTGTTATTTATAACTTATAAGGATCAAGCTCATGAAACACATTGGGCTTGCAAAGGGATTGCAAAGAGTTATAATTATGAGATCCTTATGCATCAAAGATGTGTTTCTAAAAACATTCTTAGTAATTAAATTATCAAGACAAGGCATTGACAATGCACAAAGACTAGCATATGTTAAGCCTTCATGCATGTGATGCAAGCAATTGATCTTACGAGTTGAAGTATAGTGATAATTAGGGATAACATATAGGTGTTTATTATCCTAACAAGTTCACTAAACATGACCGCCTATGAGAATTCCATTTAGTATTTCACTCAAGTGTCTAGGGAAATACTCTTATATGTATTAATAGTGTAAGTAATCCTTAGACTTATGATATCAAGTCACCTTATATATGAATTATCTTACATAGAGATCATCATGATCAAGTCCATTTTTTATGGATGCTTAAGGTATGTTCTAGGCATGTTATGAATAGTCCAAAGAGAATTCATCACCCCAAGTGATATGAAAGGGCATATCTCATTTGTTCCTAGCTTTTGTTAACTCAAAGTCTTTGGCTAAGACAATACTGATTATGAAGTTAACACATAAGGGGGCAGTGCTAATATGGAATGAGCTAAGAGTAAAAATTGTACCATGCTCTTGTCTTTTCTAGGATATATGATGAAAAAATTGAATGACACCGACATATTATACATTGAAACACTTGTTAAACCATATTGACTCTCCAAGCATTTAGGTGGCCAAGATGTATTGCTAGATGTCATTCATGGTTTATAAATATGAATATTCTTAATCAAATTAATTTATATTTACAGTCAACATGTTAGGGGCCTGATAGGTCACACACATAAAGGCAACTTAATGGAATTAAAATAGGATTGGATTAAATTGTAGAGATATTGATATCTTATAAATTTAATTGAATAGTTTAATTAGTTTAGGGGCTAAAGTATAAATAAACCAAAAGTTTTAGAAACAATAAACCTTAAATATTTATAACGTGTTTTTATCATCCCTTTTGGTTGTGATTATGGTACGTGCCATTTGTTTTGAACATTAAGCTCAACAACAAGCTTGATTTCAAGAGAAGAAAAATATTTATTTCTTACTTTTGATTTTTTAACTCAACAAAGGTAATCGATTAAGGGAAGGTTCATGAAACATAAACTGCTAGCATGGATCATGGCTAAACTCGATCCCAACCTTGTGAAGGATTCTTAAAGCACTCGTGCGGATCATTATTGGAGGTTGGACAATAAGATGGCTTTGGTTTGGGTGACAATCAGGCTTAATATAAAGGAATAAGTGAGGTTAGAATTTATCTAGAGGACTTTTGTCAATCCTTGGTTTGAGATATGATTTTTGTTTCTATGTTCTTGAATTTAAATCAATTAAAACTCATAAGCTGATTCTTTGAAAGAATTCGGTATGTTTGATTTTAAATATATTGTTGCAAAATGTTTTTAATTTATTCTGATTTATTTTTTTATGTCGATTGAGCATAATCTAAATTTTAACACAAAGTCTAAGATGATGTAAATTAACTAAGATGGCTTTAGATTATGTAAAATACTTAAAAGGGGTTAAAATGCATGGAATTTGCAAACTGATCCTTAATATGCATGAAAAATGCAAATTGGTCCTTAGATTATGTAAATTAACCTAAATGACCCCAAAATAGATATATGAAAATTGCTAAATAGTCCCAAGATTAAATGAAAAAATCTAAATGACCTTAAAATGCATGAAAAATGCAAAATGACCCTTAGATTATGTAAAATATCCAAATGATCTTAAAATATATGAAAAATGCTAAATGACCCCTAAACTATATAACATAACCTAAATGATCCAAAAATGTATGAAAACATTTTCGAAAAAATTGCTAAATGACCCCTAGATTGACCAAATTCCAAAATACACCCAAGAAAATGTAAGTGTGGCATTATACATGATTTTTATGGACAAAACATCCCACTAATATAAACATACATGACTCCACTAACATGCATGGAAATATAAGCATCATCATAATACTATCATAAAAATGACATGAACATGGAATTCATGAACATATGACATAAAAATGGCCTATAATGCATTTAACATACATAAAATGAAAAATGCATGACATGGATAACTAATAGTGGTAAGAAAAACGACATGATAGAAACTACTATAAATAATGGAAACTTATTTTGAAATCTATAAAAAAAACAAGTTTTCTTGATAATAAATGGGCTTTTATGAAACTTTAGACAAAGATCATCAAAGAAAATCGAGGTAAAAATATTTAAAAAACATAACTCAAGAATTGGCCATAAGCATGGTTTTTATACTTTTGGCTCAAATCAATCACCTAAGCCATGGCTTGGGATCCTCAAGCTCACAAAATAAGGAAAAAGACATATGTAAGAATAATGCTGTGACCAATAAAGAACCACCTTAAATCAGATTTGAAGAAGCTTTCATTTATTCTTTTTTCTCTTTTTTCCTTTTTCCTTTTTTTCTTTTATATTTTTCTTCAGTTGTGAACCAAACCTTTTCCTTCATTTTGGACATACAAGAGGGTTTAGAACCCCTCTTGGTCGATTATCCCTAATCCCCATACAAATCCACCACTTTTTTGACATCTCATGTAATCTAAAGCCCTAGGTTATAAGCTCAAAGAGCTAAAACCTCCCAAATGGAGCATAAAAATTGCTTACCCAAGTGGCAATCTCAGAGGTATGCCCTCAAAAGGAACTTTTCTCCTAAGTTAGTAATATCTTTAACCCATGCAAGAAAGAGTTTTTAACTGTAACTCAAAATAACATTCCATTTTTCATTATTTTTCAACAAAACTAGACGTAAAGTAATTAGAAAATGATCAAATTACAAGTCCATAATCTTTTAAACATGATTAAAACATTAATTCCATCCGCATAAAATCAATTTAGGCTTTAATGGCCTTAACTAAATGGGAGGTTTATAAACTTATATGTATTCTTATTTGAATGTAAATATGTTAGTAAAATACCCATTGCATGATTATGAAGAGGTCCTGGGTCATGAAGAGTGGTTAAAAGGTTTAATGCTAGCATACTTGGATCAAATAATTTGTTTATGCCTAAAAATTCATGATGTATTGATGCATCTTGCAAGTATCGATACATTACGAAACATATCGATATAAATGGTTTCTAAAAATTAAAAAAAAATCACTTAAACCCAATGATGTATCGATACGTCATGCAAATGAATGATATCTTTTGCTTTCACTAGGTTGGAAACTTGTGAAAATCATGCAATATTGATTCAAAAGGCCATGTGTTAATACATCCAAGTGAATTACTTAAAATTTACATTTTTAAACTTGTAAATGTTTTTAATTGTTCAATTAAGTCCTTGGGCATCCCGAACCTTCCACTTAAGTTCCTAAATGGCAAAATTTTAATAGGGAAAAAGAGGGAGGTGCATTTCTACCAATGTCTTAGAGTGAGCACAAGGAGTTTGAAGAGACCAAGACAAAAGTAAGTGTCTACAACTTATTTTACTCTTATTGTTACATTTACTTCAATATATTATTATATGGTGAATGACCTTAAATTTCATATTTAGGTGATGGTTTGAGCTAAGGTTTCTAAACCTTTCAAGTTGACCAAAGTTGAGCAAACTTGTGATGTTTCTGTTATTGTGATATTATTAAATTTATTTACATACTTTGACTTTGTTATTACCATGTTAAATGTTACTGTTGCTATGTTCTTTATGTAACTTGTTTATGTTGATGTTATGTTCAAATTTTAAGTTTTGTAAATGGTATTTGTTTTTTAAGCCTAGTTATGTGCATGACATTTTTTCCATGTATTTGTCTTTGAAAAATCACATTTTTTGGACACATTTTCAATGTTAACAAACTTAAAGGGTCATTTTGGTAATATTTCACATCAAACATGCAATTCCAAAGGCAATTGTACTTGGCCAAACCTATGGGGGTATTTTGGTATGTTTCCAAGTTGAACATGCATTCCTAAGGGATTTTGGTCATTTAGCCAAACTTAAAGTCAAAACTAAGTTCACTAGTTCATTTCGGGTCCATTAAGTCAAAACCAATTCTTTTAGAGTCATGTTAGCACTTTTACATCAAAATTGAGCTTTTAGAGTCATTTTAGTACTTTTTACATCAAACCAAGTCTTTTAGGGTCAAGTTAGCACTTAATGTCATTATTAAACCTTTAAAATTATTCTAGTATTTTCACATCAAAACCAAATCCTTTAAGGTTAGATGTGCACTTTCATATTGAAATTGAACCATTAAGGCCATTTTAGCATTTTCATATCAAAACCAAGCCTTTATGGTCATTTTAGTAACTTTACATCAAAATGAATCTTCATGGTTAGTTTTGCATTTTCATTTCAAATTGAGCCTTTAGTGCCATTCTGTTATTTTTACATAAAAAATAAGCCTTTAAGAGACGTATTAACAGTTTGATGTCAAAACCAAACCTCTAGAGTCATTCTAGTATTTTTACATGAAAACCAAGTCCATTAAGATTAGTTTTGCACTTTTAAGTCAAATCAAATCCTTAGGGCCATTTTAGCTTTTTTATATCAAAGCCGAGTCCTTAAGGTTAGTTTTGCAGTTTCATATTGAAATTGAACCTTAGGTATTATTTTTAATATTTTTAAGCTAAATCAAGTCTTACATAAATATATTCGTAAAGTATCATATAATTTTTAAATAACCAATGCAATATTTCCAAATTGAAAAATAAAATCATTAGATTTCTTCAATGCTTATGGAAGGGATTTATCGATTATCGTTAATAATGGAATACCCTCTTTAAAATAATTTTAAATAGAATTTCAAAAAAATTTAAAAAGTTTCTTAATTCATCGGGTTTATTATAGGAGTACAAAATCTTTTCATATTATTTTTAATAATAAAACCTGGTTCGTTCTAAATAATGAGAAATAATAAATAATTTCAAAATATACGGTGGGGGTGCTCATTCTTTCTCACATGTAACCAAATCTCAACCCTAATTTTTCTTTGTCTCATAACATGTTTAGGATGCGATTCCCAACATATTAAAGCAAGAAAAATTTTGTATTACAAAACAGGGCTAATCATTAGAACGAAGCACTCATTCGAACATTCGCATATAACTATTATAAAATAGCTAACAAATATTAGTCATCACTGTAGAGACCTCATTTTCTCTGGACTAGTTTTTGGTATCCTAAGAGTTAGGTAAAAGATGACAAAATAAAAAAATAAAAATAAAGCTGGGGGACGATCTTCGCCCAGCAAAACATTTTTTTGGGAAATTCTATAATGCCTATGGACCACTTTAAAGAAAAATGCAAAAATGAGGCATCAAATGTCATTTTTAGCGTGTCATCGGAGTTGTTTAAGTGAGTACGTGTGCCAATTTTCCTCTCTTTGTGACCAAGATAAGACAACTTGAGGAACCTAAGGTTTATGCAAGTCATATCGGTGCTTAAAAATTCTCATGAGGCTTACACATTACCAAAATTTTGAATTTCCATGTATAGTATCAATACAGGAGGGTTTGGTATCGATACCCAAGGTATGGTATCGATACCTGGCATGTTTGTATCAATATAGACCTTGACAGTAGCTAAAGTTGTGATTTTTGGCAAAATGTATCGATACACAAGCATGAGTATCTATACAGATCCATGGAGTATCGATATTGGCCTCTAAGTCTTGAAACTGGAAATAGTTTTTGCTTTTAGTATCGATACATAACTCATTGTATCAATACTGAGTTAAATTTACCTTATGTATAAACACAACATGTTCTGTATCAATGCACCAAGGCATTTTTGCTTACTTTGAGCCATTTTTTAGCCTCCAAAAACCTAATTTAAACATGTTTTTGCACCAAGGAACTATCATATAACATTGCAAACGTCAACTATGGGTTCATTAATGGATTCTAACAAATTTTTGGAGTTTGAACAATCAATGACAAAGGTCACTTTCATAAAATATATGGGTGTAAGAAGATGGCAGGTATATCTTTAGCTTGCAGGCTTTCACAGCCTTTCTGCCTATTTGTTGAGCATGGCAAACCAATAAGAAGGGAGTCAACTAGACATGGCAGCTGGAGATATGCCCTGGTGCAGAAGAAAAAACCAAAAATGCCCTTTGCATTGTCCTCTAAAAGAAGGGGCTGAACCAAGGAAAAGAGAACCTGCTATCTCAGAAAAAAACTCTCTCCCCTATCAATAAAAGCCCTCTAGCAATCCCAAAAAACTTTTCACCCATCCTAACAAATCCTCTAACAACTCTAGCTCCAAAAGCTCACCAAAACACTATTCCATTACCTTCCACCCATAACCAACCTCCATTCCCGTAGCCACCCCAAACCACCATTAGAAAACCTTTAAGAACCCAACTTTCCACACGTTTTGATGCTTAAAAAGCCTCACCATCAACCATACCACCAAAAAGCTACTTTCTTTCATCCTTTTCTTGCCAAATAATAGCAAGGAGAAGGAAAAAATTAAGCCTACAGACTATTTTGAGAAAGAGGAAAGTTTAAGTTTTTTGGTATATCCTCTCTACCTTAATCTTTTTAGTTTCTATTTTGTCATTAACATCATCTTAGTAAACCCTTTTTATGCTTTTATGGCCACCTTAGGACTCCCATGCATTTTTTTTTATGGTTTTGATTGTGGTAGTTTAGGTACTTGATGTTTTTCTTGGTGCCTTCATGTTGTTTATTTAACTAAGCATACTTATTTGCTTTTTCATCACCATAACAGCCTCTATCCATGCACTTCTTTCCATGTTCCTTCTATATTCATGTCTTCATCTTATGTTTAAAATATGCATCTTAACACGACATAAGTATGCTCATGCATTTCCTAGAAGCTTGATAGGCTCCATGAAATAAAAATGCCTTTTTTAGCAAACTCTTTTTAAATATGCTCATCCTAAGTATGTTCATGCATCTATCTATCATCTCTATGCATTTACTTATCATCTTTTCTATGAAAAATGTCGTATTTGCTTGTGGATATATGTCCTTCATATTCTGCATCATTTTGTGATACTTTGCATGTGTTGAGATGCATGCTTGAGTGCTAGAAAACCTGATTTCAAAAAATATCCCAAGTTAAGCACATGCCATCTCCCATACATGGAGAATAACATGGGTTTAAGATTTTTGTAAAGTTGGTTTTCCAACCTTGAGGGCAAAACAATCATTTAGTTCTGGATTCATTGAAGAATGAGTGTAAGAGTGCTATTTTTTTTCAAAAATGAAATGAAGCTTTTTAGTTAAAAACTGTGAACTCTTGGTCCTTAGCCAACCACCCTCATAGTGGCATGGTCAACGGGTTATTCTAACTACTCCAGGATTATGGAATGAACTCGTGATGCCCATGTCAACCTCTCATCTTCGTTATAGATGTTCAAACATCCATGGCCCGAGCTCAACCCAAAGAAAAACCAAAATACCGAACACCTCCCCTATTTTGTTCTGGTAGCACAGTGGCTTGGTCTTGAAAATTTATTTAAAAAATCAAAAATTATTTCTCTGGAATGTGTTAGTATTTTACCCTTGAAGGGTTTCGAATCACCTTTCCAACGATGTCTTATTTACCTTCAGATCACTCGGATGAAATAGTTACGACTTTTCAATCTTCGTTGTTTGGAACCCCTGGATCCAGTGAGCAATTTACTGTTTGGGCTATTTTAAACAACATTTTTGAATCTCTGGAATATTTTTCTCGTGGAGTTCATGAAATTCCCTTTCCGAAAAGGTATTAGTCACATTTTAATAATTCTAAATGAATCCAAACTGATTTTTCAAAGTCCATCATACCTTTACCCTGCACATGCTGCCAATGTCGAGATAGGTTGAAATTCAAAAATTAATTCTGCCTAGAAAGTGATTTTCTAGGATTTTTGGAATATTTTTACATTAATCTTCATTGAGTTACCTTTCCAATGGTACCTCGTTTACCCCCCAGGACCTCCGGATACGCTTGGAATAAATTCAGAAAGAGAAATGACGTGACGCTATCCTCTGTTTCTAACCTAATTTTCGAGCTGCTTGTATTGAGGCGTTCGAACACCTCATGATCTACTTGGCTCATTCCCATGACCCAGGCCCTTTAGACTCAGACCAAGGCTAAATAAAAGAGGAACATTTTAGCCAAACTTTTGGCTCCTTATTTTCAAAGATCCCTTTATCAAAAAATGGCCCGTTCCCCTTAAACTTCAAAATTTTTGATTTTTGGGGATACTCCAACCCCACTACTTCAAGAAGATACTCCAACCCCGCTTTTACCTCAAATCCGATATCAAACTTCCATTTTTAGGGATACTCCAACCCCACTTCTCTGAAGGGATACTCTAACCTGCCATGAAGTTTTCACATTTGGGGATACTCCAACCCTATTCTTCTAAGGGGATACTCTAACCCCACTATCCATTTCCTTCAAAATCCAAACTTTTTTCCCCAGGATATCCTTGAGTCATCGAAACTTTTTTTCCCCTCAAATTTCCACTAAATCTGACTAAGTCTCAACATTGTCATCTTGGTTATTCACTAATAATTGAAGATAATTTCGAGAAACATTTCGATCGTTCCTCCTTTCATGTATTTTATGTTGATTTATTTATTGTTTTCTTTTCCACCTTACTAATACATTTCCTTTTGTAGGGACCTTAAGCATTCATGCTTTAAAGATCATTTTCAAAATCACAAAACGATATCTCATGTCGGTATCTCTCCAGTGCCAGACATGAAATATTTGATTTTTTTAAACCCATCTGAAGATCATTTTCATCAAAAACCCTATGTTTCTCATTTCTCTGAGGTGCATAGGTGATAAAATTTTCATTAAAACCCGGACCCATATCATTACAAAATTTCATACATTAAAAGGAATTATATTTAAATAATGATAAAAATAGAACCAAGAAAATCGAGATTCAAGTAAGATATAGTTAGATAGTACCAATTTTTGGACGTCATGCGGGTGATAATCCTTCCTCACATGTAACCAACTCTCAAACTCAAAACAATGAATCTCTGGTATTATTTTCAATAGACATCCAGTCATGCCTAACTTAAAATGATCGATGGCGACTCCAATTTCATGGCCACTTAATGGTGGCCATCCAAGACTAGTCGGATGAGCGATTTGTTCAACAGTCTTTCACTCCTTCATATTAAACATCATCATATTTTTTAAGTCGGCTCCGAAGTTCATAAAGGTCAGGCATGTGAAACGTCGACAGTCACCAATCTTTTTGGTCTAGATATGATTGGACACTCATTAAAAGTAATCCCTTTAAAGTTTTGAAATTCATTTTTTGCCTGCGTTAACATACAAAAAACTAGGTTCAAGAGTCGATTACGTGTGGGGAAAGCTTAGCACCCTCATGATGCTTCAAAATCAATATCATCTAGTCATATGTTATCTAAATACTCTTTTCTCTGTTTTAAATTTTAATATTCAACCATAATACCTATAAAAGCATTATAATTATTTTGAAAAAAAATTGTACTTTTGCTAAAAATCTTCTAAGATCCTTGAAGTTTGATAGAACATTAAATTTTACAGTTAAAAGTTTTTTTCTGGATTTAATGTTTGAAAATGATATTACCAAATTAGGAACTAATCCTAACACATTTTCATTGAAATAACAAATAAAAAAAAAAGATCCTAATCTAAAACATTGCCTTAATTTTTTTTAAACTAGAGTAATAAATGGGACCAATTTAGATCATATCTCATGATCAACATCTAATGCTTAAAAACTAATCGAACAATGATTAAAGATGAGCTTAGATTCATGTCACGAGTTAAAGCAAAAAATTTTGATGAAAACTGAACAAAGTTTGAAAATCAAGAGAATTGAGATCGTAGGAAGAAATTTCTAAAAATAATGTTGAAAAAAATCATATAATTAGAAATCATCAAAAATTTATTAATTATTGAAAAAATAGAATACTTTTTAAAATTGTTAAGACAAAGGTGAAAAAATTAATTTTAAAAGAATTTAAAACTAACTTTGGTCAATTTTTGTAAAATTAGTCACCTTAAGATGAACCTATAGGAACTTATCACTTTGCGTTCAAATGCTTTCAAACTCTAAAGACAACATAATCACCACTATTTCGACGTATTCAAATACCTTGAAAAACCAAGATAAATCTTTAAAAGAATACCTTTTATCCAAAACAGGGGATAACTTTGAACTTTATCACTTCCTGAATTAATTCTTTATTCAAATGAACTCTAAAAGTTGTAAAGAGGACATTGTTGGAAAGCTAGTAAGGTTTCATCTGAAAACAATGTAAAACACTCAAAAATCATTTGAGAGGTGAAAATAGCTTTTAAATCAAGGATGATCGCATGAAACAGGGGATTAGAACAGCAGAAATTAAAAATACATAATAAACTCAAAAGAACTTTAACCAAACATTTGATATACCTTTTGAAAAACTTATTCAATGCAGTTTAATCTAAAAATACAATAAAAATCTCGAAAAATCATTTACTAAACCAAAACTAGGATGTTTTAGACTTTAGTCACTTATATCATACGAAGAAAATTTTATTCTTAATTCAAACGACCTCGAAATCAAGCCTATAATACCTTGTTGGAAAGCTTATTCAATATAATTTCCCCTAAAAATACCAAAATATCATTCCATAGGTGAAAACATTTTTCCATCCAAACCTGACTATAAATGACTGTAGGTAAAACAAAAAACTTAACGTTTTGGCTTTACGAACTCATATTTGCCTTTCAGAGTCCATTTTCTCCTAACATTTAAATGTCCATGGCAAAAGGTGAAGATAAACAATATGATATAAAGAAATGAATACAGAAAGACCAAAACATGACTTTAACCTCTACAACCAAAAGCTCAACCGAAATCACAAGCGAGAAATTTAAATGTCTCATTTTCCTCGCTTTTTGCTTCCCTTCTTAGGGACATCTTTTAAACATTCATGAGGAATCTTAATGCCTTCTTATTGATGCTAGAAATAACACTTAAACAGCTATAAATAAAAAGAAATCGCAGGCTCATGCATGTCACTATAGGCATAAAAAATTTAATTATAATTAAACATACGTAGCAAAATTAAACAAAGAAACACTTGGATTTCCTTAGGATCTTAGGAAGAGATGTACATGTGATCCGACTATAATTTAAAATATAGATCTGATAGAAATCATATGTACTTAAAGACTCATACTTTAAGCATGTTGATCCTTATACAAATGCATCATAGGTTGATTACTATGATATCTTTTTTAAGCCAAAAGTAGTCCAAGTGTTTTGCCTATAATAGTGATCCACACAGATGTCTTTTAGAATCTTTATGAGGTTGGGTGGTTCTTCAGTGCTATCTAAAAGACTTCTCAAGCCTCAACCAAAAGGTACCTCGTCAATAGGTACAAATCCAATGTGATCAAGGAATGATTCCCTTACCTGCTGTGCCAAAGAAAAGGATAAACAACTTTTGCTTTTTACAGAAAATAGATCCCAAAATCATAATTTTTTTATTCTGGTTGATTCCCATAAGATAGAAAACTAATATTTTACCTTTATAGTAATCAAAAATACTTTGAGATCACCTAGAATACCAATCTACATAAAAAAGGCTTAAGGAATGAGAAACTTTAAGATTTTAACAATTTCATAAATTTTGTCAAAAATTAATCTCTCAATACTAGAAAACTATTTTTGTTATATTTTCATTTTGTTAAGAATGATTCAAGAACACTCAAAAAAGCATGAAAGCATAAAAAGAGCTTAGGAAAGATGATGATTGTGCCAAATCCCTTTAGGAAAGTCTAAATATTAGCACCTATGGTTTTTTTTATACTCTTTATCAGCCAAAAATCCTCAATAATGTATTCAAATACATCTTAGGCTAGGTTAGGCTTGACTAATGGGTCAACTAAGCCCATTACTAACTTGCCCAGAAGATGGCCCCACGTTAGAGTGTTTCATGGAGCCTAATTAAAACAATTTTAATTAACTTATCCATGATTGGGCCTTAGTATTAACTTATTAATATTTTAGCCCAATAGCAAAAAATGTTGCTACTCCATGCGCCTAGCCTAGTAGCAAGTCCAACTTGGAGTTCATAACTATATTCTTTTAACTTGATAATGAAGGCTTTTAACCCAATCCCTTTAATTTACATGTTAGATAATTTAATTAATAAATTTTTTAACCCAAGTAAAACAATTTTATTTCATGTAAATAATATTAAATAATTATTTTAATTTTTCAAATACAATTATTTGGCCTTATTTAATAACATCCCTAAACAATATGTACAAATAAAAATTATTTTGATAAGACATTATTATCTTTATTGCCATATAAAGACATCTTTTAATTAGATTTCATAAATCTAATTTATGTCAAATTATTTTTTAATAATACTTAATTAAACTAATTTAATTAAGTCCTGTTCATTATGCCTTTTAATTAATTAAGTTATACTTAATTAAATCCATTTTAATCCAATAGATCATCTTATTCTGTGCGATCCATCAAGCTTCTGTCATAATGACAATAAATGTAATTACCTATTATGTGCATTTGTTTTTATAGACCAAGATTGGCCTCTAGTAAGGTAAGGCATTATGGCCACTGGTATGTAGGAAGAGTCGATATGATCTCTTTAAAAAAATCTTTTAGTAACTAGCCTGTTAGTGTACTTTGATCCTTTCACTAGATATCCTAAAAAAACCATGAGTATGGTGCAGTGTCTACTCATATATCAATCCATATTAGTTTTGCAGTGCCTACTCATATATTAATTCTCTCTAGATCACTCATTCACCCACTATATGATTTATTTCATACCGTATGTACCCTACCATAAGCATCCATCCATTGTGGACCTATTTTAGATAAATCAAAGTATGACACTCCTTATATAAGATGACCTAGTATTAGAAGTCTAAAAACTAATATACATAATTGGCACATGAGAATATGTTCCATAGACAATTAAGTAACTTATACTAAATAGAGTTCTCATACAAGTCATGTTCAATGAACTTGTTTCCGCAAAACAAGCACCCATAACCTCTCAAATGCAAAGAAGCTTAGCATATACTAGTCTTTATGCATTTTCAATGCCTTGTCTTGACAATATGAATACTAGGAACATTTTTAGAATCATGTCCTTGATGCATAAAGATCTCATAATCATAACTCATTACTAACTTTGTAAGGCCATTATATTTCATAGGCTTCATCTAATTAGTGTTTGCGTGAGTGTTAATCATGCCACTAACATGAAAGAAAACATTGAATCATTAACATAAGTGATTAGTTTGCATTATTAATTATTATATGCCTCATCCAATCCGATTAGCTCTAGGGTGTATACTTACAATAATACTTCTCTAAACAACTTACCAAGCACAATACCTTAAGGATTATCACAAGGCTTGCTAGTAATCACATTTGAAATCAACTTGAAAAATGTTTTTGAGAACCTTTTTATGGTAACTTTCTGCCAGCATGTAAGCTAATTGTGACTTAATTTCCATAAGATGCCAAGGTGAAATCATACCTAAAAAATAAGTCAAAGCTTGCTTATTGATGGAGCAACCTAGACTTATTTCTTCGGGGATCTTTTAGCATAAATAATTTTAAGCACAAATGATCAAGCATTTCATTAAACACTTCTTAAACTAACCTAATAACATCAACAATCAAAGAAATCCAGCACATTACAACATTATCAAATCTAATATAAAAAAACCTAAGCTCGATTTCATATTTTATTAACCAAATTTAGATCAAATTACATGTACATTAGCAAAATATGAAATAGATACATAGTATCACCAATATACTCTTAGCTAAATGTAACCAATAGAAACCTAAGTGGAAATTGAATTATAAATCATCAAATTCAAGAGCAAATCATAAGCTTAGAGGAAGAAATCACAAATGTTGCAAGAATACATATCCATCAAGGTCGAATCATACTTAAGTGAACTCAAGCTTTGCCAAACCAAATTCTATAAGATTTAGACTTAATTAAAGCTACTTAAGCACAAACCTCATCAAATATCACTTGAATCATGAGCTAAAGATGAGATCAAGAACTAAATCATAAATGGTTTAAGAAAATCAAATTCAAAGTCCAATTACAATAACGCCATCCTTACTATGAACTAATTATGGTCTTTCGTCAATGATTAAGCAAGTAATGCATCGGAAATCTAAATCAAGTAAGATCATGAATGTTCTTGTGAGGATTGAAATTAAGACCAAAAGATTAACAAACTCACTTTGTCGAAAACTTGCAAAGGAAATTAAAACCAAGCAAGAATACAAGAGTTAAGATGAAAGTATTAAGAAATTAATGAGAAATTTACACTTATAGAGCTTTTCTTAACAATCCTATTGATTTCCTTAGCTTTCTTCTTTAAGAAAATTGATAGTGTTTGGCAAAATTTAAAAATTTTTCTTCTTTTTTAAGTGGCAGCAATAGGTTTTATAGAAAAATTTTGGTTGTTATTTCTTAGCTTTCACCTATGTGTAGATTTAAACGTGACTCCTAATTATTAATTTTAATTAACAACCTTTAACCACCTCTAACAACCATTAACAACGTTTAGTGAAAAATCTTAAATTACCTTTAACTTAAGAATAATTGCAAATAAGACTTTAAGCGCATGTTAAATTGCATTTGGCCATGTGATGGAATTTTAATTAGTCTTACTCATTTGTTTTCCTCATCAATTAGTTTCAATGTATTCAATCAAAAATATAATTAGATGTTCTTTTTTTTGTAGTCAGAATAACGCCTAGCAACATTCTTCCAAAAAAATACAAAATTTTAAATCTTAGACCTGCTAGATCAAGCTAGCAAACATTCATTTTTTAAAAGTCTCCTTATGACCCAAACTTAATTGCACTTTCTTGATTTTTTTTCATGCTTAATTTCATAATAGTGCTATCAATTCAGTTTTCGGTTCTTAAACTTCACAAATTTGAAAGTCAACCTTTTCATGATGCTAATTTTTAACTATTAACTTTTGAATATGACTTTTAAATCGGGTCTCTTTTGACTCTAAATGTTTCAATAACCATGCTACTTTCTTGAAGAGGTGCAAACAAGTCAACTTCAAGTTTACTCAATTTTTCATGATTCGAATCTTGATTTTTCAATTTTGGCACTTTGTGGGATAAAAAATAAAAAAATATAGGTGAAGAAAATGTTATTTAACTGCACTCACTTTTTTCAAAACCAGAAAAAAATATGCCAATGGTTTTTATTTTACTTTTTTTCAAAAAAATAAATTATTTATATAACTTTATTAATATGCTATCTTAATTATATAAAGTTTTATAATTTTCAATTAAGGTGGTGTCCTTTAATTTAGTAACACCAAGCCCAATTGGAGACATTCTATATTTTAAAAATATTTTATAAAAGATTAAAAGACATTAATATCTAATTTTTATTATTTGACATTGTTGCCACGTGCCCCCATTTAAAACTTTGGATGATCCGAAGGGCATGGCGTAATAATCGATGGTTGGTTATGGTCAAACCTTTGAGCTATCCCATGATCAAGATTTGGATTAGGAATAATAATAGGAAAGAGAGGGAAAAGACCGTCGGGCGAATCGCTCACCCAACTAGTCTCGAATGGCCACCACGAAGTGGCCATAAACTTGGATTCACCACCGATCATTTCGGGCTAGGTAGAATTGGATGCCTATTGAAAATAATATTCCAAGTTATGAAACTCGAAACATCAATTTCAAAGTCTACAAAGCTCAAAGATTCATTGATTTAGTTCAAGAGTTGCTTACATGCGGGGAAGAATTAGTATCCCCATGATGCCCAAAATCGGTACCTACTAACTATGTCTCACTTTGGTCTCAATTTAATCAGTTCCATTTAGTCTTTATTTAGATATATCCTCTTAAATGCATGAAGTTTTGGTGAAAAATGCGAATTCGGGTTTTTAAAGAAAATTAAATCACTTATGTGCCTCGAAGATGTAAGAACCATAGGGATTTTTATGAAAACAATGTCTAGATCGGATTTAAAATTGGATGTTTCGTATTAGGCATTGGAGAGATACTAATACGAGATATTACCTTGTAAATTTTATTGGAAGGAAAACAAATTCTAAACATGAATGCACGATAATCATAACAAAAGGAAATGTGTTAGTAAAAGGGAAAAAGAGAAATATATAATGTCATAAACAAGCAATCACAACCAAAAGAACATGAAAAGGAGGGACAATCAAAATGTATCTCATAATTGCCTTTGATTATTAAAGAACAATTAGGAAGACAATTTTAGAGGCAGGTATGGATTCGATGGTGATTTGAAAGACAAAGATAATTTTAATCAAACTGGTCTGAGGCACCCGAAAGAAAAAAATTAGATTTTTTTTAGGTAAAGCAGGGTTGGAGTATCCCCTCGGAGAGGTGGGGTTAGAGTATCCCCAAACATAGAGTTAGGAAAATATAAGGAAAAGGGCATGATGGACTTTGGAAAATTGTTTCAAGCTTCTTCGAAATTGTTAGATCATGAACAATACCTTTCCAAAAAGAAAATTCTATCAACTTTTTAAGAATTTTGTAAAAATCATCTGATGGGCCAGATTGGCCCAAACAAAATGTTGCACGCTGGTTCCAAAAGTTCCAGATAGCAATGGTTCGAAAAATCATAAGTCCCTTGTCTGGGATGATTCAAGAGCAAATAAGATACCTTTAAAAAGGTAATTCGATGCCCTTTAAGGGAAAATATCAAAAGAATCAAAGGAAACATTTTTTGATTAAAAAATAATTGTTCAAATTTAGACTACAATGTTGATAGAGAAAAAATAGGGTATTATTTGATATTTTAGGTTCTTTGAGGGTCAAATTTGATTTACAAACATCCAAACGTCCATAACACAGGGGAAAAATGACACAACCATCATGAGTTTATTCCATAATCTCGGAGTCATTTGGGATGATGAAATAGCCTGTTAACCATGCCATGAAGGTGTTAGACTCGAGATTAAGGCTTAGTATTTTTTTTTAATAAATAGAGGTGATGTTTGCTTTAAAAAAGCAACATCTTTAAACTTATGTTATGATGAATCTAGAGCTGAAATGTTTGATTTATCCCCAAGATTGGAAGACCAATTTTATGAAAGCATTAAGTCTATGCTATTTTTCATCTATTGAAGGTAGCATGAACTTAACTTGGGGATTTCTTTTAAAAATCATATTGATAACAAACAAAAATGCATCTTGATAGGAATGACACAAACAAAACATAACATGCATTAAGATGAATAACGACTAAACATTCAAACACACATAAGTGACATATTAACATGGAAATAGGTAACAAAAATGTGAGAAGATGACAAATAAGGTATATGAACATATTTAACCAAAAGAATATAAGCTAAAGTTATCAAGACAACATTTTTTTGTCATGAGACTCCTTAAAACATAAGAAAATGTATGAAAATACATAAGGAATGCTAAGGTGAACATTTAAGCATGAGTTAAGCATGATAAGATATTTGGCCTACCATGCAATATCAAGGCAGCAAGAGAACATCAAAACTCTAAGATTACCACAAACAAGGTAATAATAATGCATAAGAACCTTAAAAGGGTCATGGTAACATGGAGAGGACACTAAGAGGATGAAAATGCTAAATAATGCATGACGACGTAAGTGCCTGTCTGAATGATGCAAGGGTAATGACTTTAAAACCTATTGCAGTGGTTGGTTTTTGCCTTCTTCGGCTTTGATAAGGTGGCCTTTTTCCCTACGATTTGTCAATCTTGCTCTAGATTTCCAAAGGCTTCGAATGTTAAGGCCGTTCCTTCTTCGAAGGTACGGGAGGTCCATAATCACTTACTAGGAGAAGGTTTTAAGCACATTTTTAGGATGTTTGGTCCTAAGGCAAGATTAGTTGTGGCTTTAAAAGCTTATTCTTAGTCTTTAGACATGAAACAAAGCTCCTACAAAGTTCTATCTTTCAAAGTAGTGCTAGGAAATCTTATTATTAATTTTATTTATTTATCAAGCATTACTAATTAAACGATAAACATGATGCGACATGGAATGTAGGGTTACGAAAAGATTTTGTGAGAAATCAACAAATATTATTTTTATTCCAAGAAAAAGGGTACAAATTATAACAAACTTATGAGATTGTGAAAGATTTTAAAATACAAAAGAGATAAGAGAAGCCTTCCTGGTCGATTGACTCTAATGCTGATGACGTGAATTCTCCACTTAGTGCTTTTGGAGATTTTTTTAGCAATTCATTCTTTTGCTGCTGGTCGACTAATACGAAAATTCCTTAAATTGCCCTATGTTAGGATAGAGGCCTCAAAGTTAGGTAATTTCCAATTTTAGAATGCAGGTGTGGATGAAGTTTGGTCAGTATAGAATAGATAGGTTAGGTTATGACTTGGTGTCTTGATTAGAGTTACGAATGTGAATAAAATTAGTTTTAGGTTGATGATGGTTTGGGTTTGACTTGGTTTAAATGAAAGGGCTTGGTTACTTAAACCGCTCTCTCGAGTTTTCAAATTAAGTTGGTCCTCTTTTCTTTCTCTTTCTCTTTTTGTTTGTTTTTTTTTTTTTTGGAGAATGATAGGCGAAAGACTAATAGAATGTCCTTTTAGGTTTTCATCCTAAAGTCCTTTTAAGCATAGTATTTCTTAACAGAATTAGAGTTCACAAGGTTGGGTAGGTTGTTGCCATCCATCTCGATTAAGATTAGGGCTCCTCTAATGAATACATGTTTCACCATGTATAGCCCTTCCCAATTTGGGGTCCATTTTTCATGAGCATCTTTATGGATCGAAAGAATTTGTTTAAGTACCAAATTACCTTCTTGGAACTGACAAGGATAGACTTTTTTCTTATGGGCCCTCATCATGCGCTTTTGATACAACTGCCTATGACAAATGGGTTTAATTATTTTTTTTTCAATGAGCTTGAGTTACTCATATCGATTTTTAAACCATTCAGCTTTTTTAAGTTAGGATTCCATCAAGACTCTTAAGTGAAGGGATTTCAACCTTGATTGGTAAGACAGCCTCTATGCTGTAGACAAAAGAGAATGAGGTAGCACCCGTGGAAGTTCGTACTACTGTGCGATAGGCATGTAATGCAAAAGGTAACTTTTAATGCTAATATTTATATGTCTCGGCCATCTTTTAAACTATCTTCTTAATATTCTTGTTAGCTACTTAAACTAAGCCATTCATTTTAGAATGGTATAGGATGGAGTTTTTATGCTGAATTTTAAACTGAGAGCAAACTGCTTGCATCATGTTATTTTTCAAATTACATGCATTATCCATGATGATCTGTTTGAAAAAACCATATCTATAAATGATGTCCCATTTTACAAATTTGCATATGACAGATCTGGTGACATTTGCTCTACCCATTTGGTGAAATAATCAATTGCGACCAAAATGAAGAAATGCCCATTAAAAGCCTTAGGGGTAATTAGTCCAATCATGTCCATGCCTCATATAGAAAATGGCCATGAGGCTATCATAACATGTAGAGGTATCGGTGGGACATGGATTTTTATCATCGTAGATTCGGCATTTATGACTCTCTTGAGCATAGTTAATGTAATCCTTTTTTAAAGTCAACCAATAGTAGCCTGATCGCATGACTTATCTTAGCATTCGGTGTCCATTGTGTGCATACCACAAATTCCTTTATGAACTTCTTCAAGTATTCTTTTGGCTTCAGAGGCATCTACGCATAAGAGTAGCACCTGATCCTAACCTTTTTTATATAAAATCCCATCATCCAAAATGAAGTTTGTATCTAGTCGTCTGATGGTTCTCTTATTAGTTTTGGTGGCGCCTTTTGGGTATCGTTGATCCTTGATGTACTAAAAGATGTCATGATACCATGGCAAACCATATTTCTCTTCTTCAACATTCTAACAATGAACCAAGATTGTATAGATGCTCATTTGAATAGAGCAACGTCTGATTCTCGATTAACTTTGAACATGGATGACAAAATGGCTAAGGCATCAGCAATTTGGCTCTATTCTCAAAGCAGATGTTGAAAGCTAATATCATCAAACTCTTTTCTGAGTTTAGAGATCAGACTACCATAGTTGACCAATTTAGCATCACGTGTTTACCATTCTCCTTTCGGTTAGTAAATGACAAGGGCTGAATCTCTAAATACTTGTAGCACTCAAATACCCTTTTCAATGGCTGCTTGGAGTCCCATGACGTAGGCCTCATATTTAGCTATATTGTTGGTGCGATCGAAATTCAACCTTGTAGTGAATAGGCAGTGGTTTCCTCTCAATTCCATGCCCAATGCATTTAAAGCTTTATTGAAGTACATTTTCTAAGATGAGCCACATTCGATAGTGTTCTCTGCCTTTGATATGTACATTAAATCCTCGTCAAGGAAATTAAAGTCTAAGGGCTGATGGTCATCTGTTGCTCAGCTTGCCAAGAAATATGCTATTGCGCTACCCTTGATGGCTTTCTGATTTACGTACATAAGTCATACTCAAAAATCGGGACCTGCCACCTAGTTAACCTTCATGACAAGGTGAAAGCTTCACATAAATATTTGATAGGATTGAGTTTAGCAATTAACCACGTAGTGTGGTATAGCATGTATTGTCTTAACCTTCGAGCCACCTAAGTTAGAGCATAACATAACTTCTCTACAAATGAATAATGATTTATGCACAGCCCATTAACTTGTCAAAAACTAATAGATATAGGATAAATAATCGGTCAGGTACTGGTGGCACAAGTACCAGAGGGTTCAAAAGGTAATCTTTGACCTTATCAAAAGCTTTTTAGCATTCTTCATTCCATTCTCCAAGATTTTGTTTTCAAAGTAGTTGAAAGATTGGATCACATTTGTTTGTTAACTGAGTTATGAATCTAACTATGTAGTTCAACTTTTCTAAGAAACTTCTTACTCTTTTTAAGTTTGAGGTGGCAATAAATTCTAGATGGCCTTGACCTTGTCGGGATCAACTTCTATTCCTTTCTTGTTCATAATGAAGCCCAATAGTTTACTGGATGTGATGCCAAATATGTATTTGGCAGGATTCAACTTAATTTGATATTTGCACAACTAGTTAAAGATTTTTCACAAACTGGCCACATGTTCACTTTTTTTTAGTGACTTGGCGATCATATCGTCCACATGGACCTGGATTTCCTTATCCATGAGATCATGGAACAAAGTTACCATCACCCTTTGGTAAGTTGGCCCAACGTTATTGAGCTCGAAAGGTATCACTTTATAGCAAAAAGTGCCCTACGTGGTTATAAAGGTGGTCTTTTCCATGTCTTCAGCTACCATTTTGATTTAGTTGTAGCCCGATAACTTATCCATGAAGGAAAACAATGTGTTTTTGGCAATGTTGTCTACTAGGGTGTCTATGTGAGGTAAAGAAAAATTATCTTTTGGGCTAGCTTAGTTTAGATCCCTATAATCTACATATATTCACACTTTAACATCCTTCTTAGGAACTAGAACTATATTGGCTACCTTTTTAGGATATTTGGCTACCTCATGAAATCCTGCTTCAAATTGATTTTTCACTTCTTCTTTAATCTTTAGAAGCATTTCAAGTCTCATCCTTCTTAGCTTTTGTTGTATGGGTTTACACTAGGGTTTAAGAGGGGGCTTATGGACCATAATGTTAGTATCTAATCCAAGCATGTCTTGGTAGGACCAGGTGAACACATCTTAATATTTATGGTAGTGACTTATTAGTTCAGCTCTAGTTGATGGTTTTATGAAAGTTCCAATTTTGACTTCTTTCTTATTTTTTTTTGTTCCAAGGTTTATGATTTCGGTGGGTTCTTCGTAAGGCACTATCTATTTTTTTTTGTTCAACTAATCTTAGTAGGTCTAAAGGAATGGGGTTCTCTTCAAGATCCTCTTTAAATTCAACCTTACCAACATAGATTGGTTGCTTAAAATTGATTTTTTAAGTTTCAGTATGAAGATTCATGTCACCTTCATCGGGGTACCTGAAAATATGGGAAAAGAATAATATAGGTGGAAAAATACACAAAAAAAGGTTTGAGGTTGACAAGAACTATGAACACAAAGAATGAAATGTATAATGCTTAGTCATTTTCATTGATAATACTTAATAAAATATGCCTATACAAAGGATCTTCCAATGCTTTTAGGTAAGAGCATGTAGGTTTAGTTCATAGCGTTACTTTGAAATAGACTTGAATAGTACAGAAATCTCAGTCTCAGTCCAAACACTCGAAACAAATCTTGAAGGGCACAGACTAGTCTTTAAACTTGTGCTTAACATCTTTGGCTTATCAATCACATTGAAAGAGACATCCTCGAATGCCTTGTTCAATATGAGCACAACATTAACAGAACCAGTATTTACATGTCCCCTTGGGCGAAAACTTTCCCAAAGTGGTGGGAATATCATTAGCTCATCCTCCATGTCTCATCTTGACAAATGAGCCATCCTCTTCTCATGCTTTTTCTAATCTTGTTTTCTTTTCTGCTATGCATTGGGCTTGAATCCTAGCCCTCTTTTATCAATCAGGTTGACAACTTTTAACGCTTCAGCAATCCCTTAAAGGTGTTTTCTAAATCTCTTTCCAACCTGGGCACCCTTGCTGACGATCAACTTCAAACCTATATGAGTAGTCTCTGATTGGTGACGCTAAACTATTAGCAACCCTTCCTTGATATAAGTAGCATTGACAAACTCAAAGGATTAGAAAGAAGATTCTGGAATATCTTTGTCAGGTTTGATATGTGGAGCATCAGTTGAAGTAGCAGCAATGATGTCTTCTTCTCCTCTAATACTAACAATTTTGTTTTTTATGATGAATTTTAACTTTTGGTGCAAAGATGATGGTATTGCCCTAGCTGAATGAATCTAAAGCCTTCCTAATAGGTAGTTATACGACAAAGCAACGTCTATCACATGGAAATTAACTTCGTAAGTACATGGGCATTTGAAGTGGACTAATGATGTTCCTTACAACATTCTGACAAGTTCCGTCAAATGCTCGCACAATCGTATGACTATTTTGGATATGAGATATGTCAATGTGAAGCTTGCTCAAGCATGACATGGGCATTACATTTAAAGCTGACCCATTATTAATGAGCACCTTGGGTAACATGATGCTTTTACAATACGTGGTGATATGAAAGGCTTTATAGTTTCTTCTCCTACCATGCGAGATTTCATCATAGGTGAAAGATATGTAATTATCAGTAGTTACTCATTAAGCAATCCAACTAACCTATAAATATGTTGGATGGGACATAAGCCATATTCAAAACTTTAAGAATGGCATTCCTATGAGCTTCATAATTTAACAGTAGTGACAACACAGATATCATGGCGAGTTGCTTGTTTAACTTATCGATGATGCTGTATTCACTGCGTTTGATGAACTTGAGGAATTTTGTAGCTTTTTTCTCATTCACTAGCCCCTTGAAGGCTACAAAATCTGAGTTTTTTATTATAGATTTCAGTGCTTGAGTAATAGGACTACTATTCTCTTATTAAGTTTCACTTTTTGATGCTACCAGGGCATAACATATGCCACTCTAAGTTAGGTGACTTACTCTTGAAAGGTCGGTACTTGTTAGCTAGATTCCTTGATGATTAAGGTTTTATTTTCATAGTTCCAAGGAACCGCCTTATCATCCTTATAAGGGAAAGAAGATGGAAGTTGAATGATCATCCTTGGCATGGGCTACATAGGGGCGACTTTGACTTTTAGTCCATTATCGTACAAGATCAATGGCTTTTTAAGCCTGTAAAGAGGATTATCCTCTTCTTCTTCTGTAGTGTTAACAGGTGCTATTGCATTCGTAGACCCGATATGAGAGGTTTGCTTTTCATCATAAGGTTCGATGCTACCCTCGTTCATTATTCTTTGAACTATAGCGTGAAACTATTTTAATGTTTGAAGAGTATAGCCGTAAATAATATGGAAATCACATAAGTCATCAATTATTTCCTCTGTTCTCTCTGCTGTATTAAATAGCTTAGCTTGCATCAGGATTTGCCAAACCAAATTCATTAGGGTTCTAACTTTTATGTTTTCTACAATCTCGTAATTTTCTTCAATGACCATTCTCTTTAGGTCTAACTCAGCATGAGTTTGAGATAAACTAGCTTCAGTGTTAGATATTGTTTGCTAACTAGCATTCATTTTTCCTTTCCATTCGTCTTTATAGATATTTTTCTACCCGATTCATTTTTCATGGCCTCATTGATCATCCCACAAAGTACGGCTACATCCGCAAAGCTCTTGGGAAATGTTTTTGCTACCTTTCATAATAAGGGGCTTATAATGTGCCAATGAATCAACAATCATCTCATTTTTTGTCAATAAAGGATAAATCTGGGTAGCCTTCTCTATTTATCTCGAAATATACTGCATAGAACTTTCATTAGCTTTCTTTTTCATGCCCATAAGAGATAGGTAACTTGAGATCTGATCATTGGTAGGTCTCTCCTCATCCGTGGCATTAATAGAAGGATCAACGTGTTCATCCCCTTCCTCATAAAACTTAATGTCGGACTGATCCGTTATCCATTGAACCATTTCCAAGAATGGTAGGCAATATTGCAAATCATGTCCTTGATAGTAGTGGCAACAAGATGTTTTAGTGGCATTCCTTCTTTGATTTCTATCATATATTACTATTTTAGCTTTCATAAAAGCTTGCTCGACCTTGTTCATCGGGGTTTTGACTTCTCCAACATTTCTTTTAACCCAACAACCTTTTCCCTCAATTATCACATTTACTCTTGGTTCAGCATGATTAGAGAGTGGATTGGCTCCAACATTGGGTCCAGGCTCTTGTTCAACTATGATCACTTCTTTTTCTAGTAGACCCTGCACCTTTCTTTTAAATGAGTGCAGTTCTCAATGGAAAAGCCATGCGCTCCAGTGTGGTATTCACAATAAGCATTATCATCTATCATCTAGGGTATGATGGTGATCTTGGGTTTGTGAATACTAGGGCCACTAGTTTACTTACCAATAAGTGAGAGTAAATCTTTTTATAGGAGTAAAGGAGTGGTTCAAAGTGTTCCGTTTCTCAGGGTGCTGGTTGATTATTTAGAGCTATCGTGTTATTCATGTTATGAGGTTATGCACTCTGGGTCTCATTTTAAGTAGTATATGCCATAAAGCTCATTGCTGGAGAAAATCCAGCGGTATGAATTGATTGTGGTGTAAAAGAGTAAAGATTAAGACCTGTATTCGACATGTTTGGGAGGTACATATGCTATGATGGATGTAGACTTTGATTAAACATGGCACAATTTTCCCAACAATGTTCACCTCCTTTTCCTTACCTTTAGTTACTGTCTTCTTGATTAATCTAGATGGTTCCCCAATGGATATCCTCCCGCTTTTAACAGCGTTTTCAATCATTTCACTTGATATAACCATATCAGTAAAATTCTTCGTGGCATTTCTTACTAGCCTTTTACAGTAAGGAGCTCATAGAGTGCCAACAAACATGACCGTCATTTCATTTTCAATTAGAGGGGGATGAATTTGAGTTGCCTTATCTCTCTATCTCTGAACATATTGCTTAAAGCTCTCAGAAGATTTCTTCTCCATGTTCATGAAAGAGAGATGATCTGGAGCCTAATTAGACACATGCTTATACTATTTAAGGAATGTGCATGCCAAATCTGCCCATGTTTCTTGCAGGATCAAGTCTTATATACCATCGGAGAGCTGCCCCAGTCAGACTATCCTAGAAGCAATGGATCAATAATTTCTTGTTCTCTTTATACTTTGTTATTTTATGACAATACATGCGAAGATGGGTAGTGGGGTCAATAGTCCCTTTGTATTTTTCAAAATTAGGTGCTTTAAACTTGGCCGAGATAATGAGACTCGAAACCAACCCTAATGATTTTGCATCCATGATTCCAAAATTTGTTACTTTCTTTGACAGCTTGAAGATGCTTCTCCAATGACTGATACTTGTCTAAGTCATCATCATTTTTAAGGGCCTTTTTACTTTCTCTTGTTCCATTTGCTCATCGAGGTTCGAGACTACAGGCCTTGTTGGTGAAGAGCCTACGCCTTGAAAACCTTGAATCAAATGGGATACTATTGCAGGATTGATGTAAATAAATGGTTGGACAGGTGGGATGCTTGCTGCTAGAGGATGTTGCCCATGCAATGCCCCTTCTTGAGCATTGATGGCTTTAGTACCATCATTTAAATTGCTTTTAGGATTGACAGGTTCTTTTCCCACCTTGACTATACTCGTTTATCTTTTTTTCTTTAATGCATCGGATAGCAACTTGGTTAGTTCGGTAATCTAAGTTTGTAGTTCCTCATTCTTACAGAGTGACTACTTTTGAGACTATTTATTCATGAGTTTGAGTCTTTTTATGAGGCCTTAGTGATCATTTTCCATTACTTTTGGATGACTGCAAGTGTTTTACTATGGTGAACTATAGGTTTCATGTTTTAAAGCACCTTCTTTAAATTATTACTAGATTAGGCTTTTATGATATGTTCATGCCTATGTTCGATGCAATGAGAGTGAATATGCGATCATAAAGATGAATGAATAAAACTATTAATGGTTAGTCATATAAATGCAAAAAGGATAATTTAATTAAGAGGTAGCTCCACCAATAGCTTCTTTCATTAAAGTAACAAAATGTCGCGATTACATATGATTACATTCAAAAATGCCTGACACTGTTACATTGCCTAATTACATGGTCTAAGAAATACAAGTCTTGCTAATTGGCTCTAGTGGATAAGATATCACATGTCAAGGATTAGGCTACATCCATCATGTTCTCAACTTCCAACTAAGATACTTGAATTTGCTCTATGAGATAGCGATGATGGTCATGATAATTTTGGTGTGCGTGATCAACCACTTGAAGCCATTCTTGCTCCTGCTGTTCGAAAGCTCTTACCAGTGCATTGACTTGGTCTTGGCGAGCTTGAAGAGAATGCTCTAAATCTTTAATTCTAAGTGTCAGAGCTCTATTTTCAACCTGGTTTGCTCTAAAACCCAGACTCAAGCTTTAACCGTTCATTCTTCCTTCGATAAATTAATACAAGAGCTTAGGTTTTAACAAGCTTTTCCCTATTGGCCCTAGCTGCTTCTCTCTATTGATGTAGTTCCTTCTTGAAAGTCATAATTTTTGTCCTTCACTTGATCGATGAATTTCCAAGTCTTTGAGAATTGCTTGCTTTGTTAAGGGCCACATTGTCTTTTTTCAAACTCTCAAGATTCTCCTTGATATGGTTTTTCTCATTGAAGCCCTGTTCACCTTGCCATCCTAGAGGTCATTTTCAATTGACTATTTTTCTTTTTTAATTGAGTAATCTCCTTGGCAAAGGTTGCCTTTTCTTGTTTGAACTCTCGCTTAAGCAATTCAGTCTTCAAAGGAAATTCGTCAACTAGCATTTGTGATGTCCAAATACCAGATAGGGTCACAGTGTTATTCATGCGATGAATCCTCTATCCATCATATCTTGGGGTCATACTACTCTTTCTCCAATATTTCTCCATGCAGTGGATTTGTTTCCACACATGGAAGGCTAGCTGGACTTTTGACTTATAAGTGGGCTCACCGTAGTCGAAATCCCATAACTTTAGGTCTTGGATGAAGGGGATAAATTAACAGCACTGCAATTGCCGAAGGACTAAAAGAGATGTATAGCTCTAGTGCTTCCTTATAATCTCATGAGTGGCACACAACTATAATCTTCGCACTGATATGTGATCATTTGTGGGAAAAACCAAAAGGCCTTCCTTGTTATCTCTTCCTCTTCAAGTTCCTAAATTTCTGGACCCATTACTCTTCAGATTTGTCTTGAGGTCATTCTTTCTTAGTACCTTGGAATAGGGCTAAAGTTGGGTAAGAAGTAATACGACATCCTACTTTTTTTGAGATCAAAGTGACTAACGAGCCAAATGTGAAGGAATATGGACATCCATTAAAACAACCTGTACCTATTTTCGTACAAAAATTAAGAGCTCCAATAGTTTCGATAATGATGGTCGATGCGGGATTAATGTTGCAGCACAAACGAGAAAAGACATCCACTATCATAGCATCAATATAGCCTAATGTCTTTGGGAATATAATAAAACCATCTATCGCCAAAGCGTAGATATCTTGGGTCTTTCGGATGTCAATGGTACTCACTATTACCTCCTTCAAGCTAAACCATAAGATGCATTCACTGTTCCCTTTTGGTTTGATATGACTCTTAATCCAAGACTCTGCTGCCCTAAGGATTTAAGCTATTCGTTTCCTAAAAGTTAGACGGTTCAATGCTTTGCAACATATTTTATCAACCTTCACTCTCTCAATGTTAAGTAATGCAATGTATTCATCAATCATGGGGACCAAATCTTCATGATTGAAAGTGAAACACTGGTATGCTAGATTCCAAAATTGAACGGCTGATTGCAACTAACTGACATCCAAATAAACTTGGAGTAGAAGAGCAATAGCTCTGTATCTCTTAGTGAATAATTCCCTTTCCGTATTATCCTAATTGATCCATATAATCCTCAAATCCTGCCAATTATTTTGATGGTACCCTATCTTGATCCTTTCATGCGCCATTGAGAAATACCCTAATTTAAGGATGTCTTCATCTTCAAGCTATCGGTGTTTTGACCATGCTCGGACTTTTTCAAAGGGCTTCAGCTTCAAAGTGGACTATTGCTCCATGATAGACACCCCTTGATGAACACTGAACCATTAACCAATTGTCGCATGGTGATGGTGATTATGATGAAATGATGCATGGTGAAAAAGAAAAGCACAAAGGGAACGAGTTAGTAACCAATACGAAATAATAGGCAAAATATAAAGAAAATAAGGAATAGCAATAGGAGCATATCTTAAAATTTACCCCGAGAATAAGCGGTATGATGCCTAGTGGTAGACATGATGACCATGAATGTTAGGTATTAAAATTGCCTCTTCACGAAGTAACATGACACCTCACCAAGACTAAGGCTAACCATTTAAACGATGACGTTCACTCATCACCATCTATGTTAAGTACATGTTAAGCTATTGCTCGAGCAGCATGATGGCTTATTTCGGTCAAATATAACTATTTTAAGTTGGCACTGCAGGTAATGGCATTTGCTTGTCCTTACCCACTTATTAAAGAGAATTTGTTGTCGAACGTAATAGCATATCTTAAAGGAATGATCATGAAAATAAAAATGACAAAGACAGGTGACAATATTCACCCATCATCACCCACATAACCATGGTATATAGAAGTAAAGGTAAGAAATGTTTCTCGAGTGATCCTACTTTTCGAGTTATTTTAACAGCATCTAGTATGATTTGACATGGTTTAGCTCGTAGGGTTTACTATATGGGTTTACGACGCCTATTTCGATATTCGAATAGCTCTTTCATCTAGTAAAGAGTCGAGGCACCCCAATCCTAGGCCTATTGTAAGTTTGGCGAAACGGGTTCAATCCGATGGATGTATTTCCCTATGCAAATGTGGACGGGTACTCACAAGAGACATATGTAAATCACATCCTGTAAGGTCTTGCCATGCCTATATAGAGGGTTACTCACGAAGGCATATAGCTTACTTCCTCATAATAATTAGGATACTAACCACACCATGGTGTTTGGTGGGAATCTAGTGCAAATGCAAGTGCACAATGTGTGTTGGGAAAATAATCAAACATTTTTGTTTTACTCCCATAGCTCCATATTTATTCAAATTAACATTTATTTAGGAACAAATAATCCCAAAAATCATAGGAAAAAAACATAAACAATAGAGATTAGCAGGCAAAAATAAAAGAGAATTATATCTAAATAATTATGGAGATCGAAAAACCAAGAATCGAGTGAGCAATAGCTAGTTATAGGCCTAACTCTCTAGTTTAGTCCCTAGTGGAGTTGCCAAGCTATCGCCACGTGTCTGCCTTAAAAACTTCGGACGATCTGAAGTGCATGGTGCACTCCACTTAAATAAATGATGGTTGGTTTTGTCAAGCCTTTAAGCTATTCCATGATCGAGATTTGGAGTAGGCATAATAATGGGAAAGAGAGGGAAGAGACCGTCAAGTGAGTCACTTACCCAACTAGTCTCGGATGGCCACCATGAAGTGGCCATAAACTTGGGGTCACCACCAATCATTTTGAGCTAGGTAGAATCAGATGCCTATTAAAAACAATATTCCGAGTTATGAAACTTGAAACAAAGATTTTAAGGTCTACAAAGCTTAGAGATTCGTTGGTTGAGTTCGGGAGTTGGTTACATGCGGGGAAGGATTAGCATCGCTACGACACCCGAAATCGGTACCTACTAACTATGTCTCACTTTTGGTCTCGGTTAAATCGGTTTCATTTAGTCTTTATTTAGATATAATCCTTTTAAATGCACAAAGTTTTGGTGGAAAATATAAATCTGGGTTTTTAAAGAAAATTAGATCACCTATGCATCTCGAAGATGTAAAGAACATAGGGATTTTTGTGAAAACAATGTCCAGATCAGATTAAAAAATTAGATTTTCGTATTAGGTACTGGAGAGATACCTACATGAAACATTGCCTTGTAAATCTTATTAGAAAAAAAAATAAATTTTAAACATGAATGCACGATAATCATTACAAAAGGAAATGTGTTAGTAAGACAGAAAAGAAATATAATAATATCATAAACAAATAATCATAACCAAAAGAACATGAAAAGGAAGGACGATCGAAATGTATCTCATAATTGCCTTCGATTATTGAAGAATAATCGAGATGACAATTTTAGAGACATGTTTAGATTCGATGGTGATTTGAGGGACAAAGATGATTTTAATCAAAGTAATATGAGGCACCCAAAAGAGAGGAAATTTTAGATTTTTTTCGAGGTAAAGTGAGGTTAAGTATCCCCTCAGAGAGGTGGGGTCAGAGTATCCCCAACGATAAAGTTAGGAAAATATTTAAGAATAAAGAGAAAATTTGAATCTTTAATTAAAAATTAGGTTGGAGTGTCCCTTCAGAGCAATAGAGTTAGAGTATCTCCACTAGCTAAAATTTTAATATAAAATCTTTTTTTCCTTTTGTATTTTAGCCTTGATTCGAGTCAAAAGGGGCCAGTGTTGTGCAGGAACCAACCGAATGCATTTTGAGACATTCAAACGTCTCAGTAAAAGAAGATTCAAAAATTAAGTTGTAAACAGGGGATAGCATTGTGTCATCTTATTCCTAAATTTTTTTTTTGTGCATCCGAAGGCTTCAGAGGGTAAATGAGGTACCATTGGAAAGGTAACTCGATAAGATTTAATATAAAAATATTTCAAAAATCCTAGAAATCACTTTCTAGGTAGAATTAATTTTTGAAGTTAAGTTTATCTCGACATTGGTAACACATACAAGGAAAATGGCATGATGGGCTTTGGAAAATTTTTCCAAGCTTATCTAGAATCGTTAGATCATCAACAATACCTTTTCAGAAAGCAAATTTTTTGCACTTTTTATGAAAAATATTTGAAAATTTTGTAAAAATCATTTAATAGGCCAAAATGGCCCAAATAAAATGTTGCACGTTGGTTTTGGGGGTTCCATACAATAAAGGTTTGAAAAATCATAATTCCCTCATCCAGGATGATTCGAGATCAAATAAGACACTGTTAGAAAGGTAATTTAATGTCCTTTAAGGAAAAAATGTTAGAAAAATAAAAGAAAATATTTTATGGTTCAAAAATGATTTTTTAAATTCAGATTATAGTGTTACCAAAGCAAAAAAGGGGGATTATTTGATGTTCTAGGTTTCTTAATGGTCGAATTCGATTTATGGACATCTAAATATCCATAACATAGGGGAAAGAATGACACAGGCATCACGAGTTCATTCCACAATCTTGAAGTATTTTAGGATAATGAAACAAACCATTGACCACGCATGAAGGTGTTAGACTCGAGATTAAGGCTTAGTATTTTTCCAACTAAAAGAAAGTGATGTTTGCTTGAAAAAATAGCATCTTTAAACTTATATTATCATGAATCTAGAGCTACAATGTTTGCTTTGTCCCCAAGATTGGAAGACCAATTTTATGAAAGCATTAAGGCCAGGCTATTCTTTATCTATTAAAGGTAGCATGAACTTAACTTAGGGATTTCTTTTAAAAATTAGATTTTTTAAAAAAACAAGCATGTATCTTGATAGGAATGACATAAATAATACATAACATGTACTAAGTTGAACAAGGACTAAACATGCAAACACACACAAGTGACATACTAACATGGAAATAGGTGACAAAATGTGAGAAGATGAAAAATAATGTTCATGAACATATTTAACCAAAAGAATACAAGCTGAAGTTGTTACGACAGCATTTTTATGTCATGAGACTCCTTAAAACACAAGAAAAATACCGAAATATACATAAGATATGTTAAGGTAAACATTTAAGCATGTGTTAAGCATCACAAGATATCTGGCCTACCACGCAATATCAAGGCATCAAGAGAACATCAACACTCTAAAACTACCATAAAAAAGGCAATAATAATGCATGAGAACCTTAAATAACATGGAGAAGTCACTAAGAGGATGAAAATGTTGAAATATCAAAGAATATGAAGAGTCAAGTGGAGAAAATATACCAAAAGTTTCAAGCTTCAGCCTTTTCTTTGAGCAACAGTTTTGAACTTCACCTTTTTTTGGGTTGAATAGCCAAAAGAATGATGAAAATGAGGGGCTTTTTTGTTAGGTATGGATAAAGGGGAGTTTTGAGAGGGAATATGAGTGAAATAAAGGTTTTTAGAAAGACTTTTGGTGGTGGTTTTGAAGGGATTCAAAAATGGAGAAGAGCTTTTTAGTTTTTTAGTGGTTGGAGAATATTGAAGGAATGATTAAAAGTGAGAGATTTTCTGCTGGAAATCTCTTTTTCTTGTTGGTTCTCCCCCTTTTTAGCTGAGTCCAAGGTTAGCTTATATAGTCATGTGGCTACAAAGACAAAGATAAAAGACAAGGGCATTCTGGGGTTTTGATGCATATACCTCATACAGAGGTCAGGTATAGTGCTCAGCTACCATGCAAACCCATTGGATTGCTCAGTAAAAATAGTAGATCTAGAATACTTTTATACAGCTAAGCATTGGGTAAGTTCAGCCTTACCCTTTGATAAATTGCCTAATGTCATAAAATGTCCTTTGTCATTGGCTATTTGGACCTTAAAATTTTGTTTAAATCCAATCACAGGCCCAAAGACGAAGCCTGGTATGAATTTTGATGATTTTTGGTACAAGAAACGTGCTTGAATCAAATTTTGAATTAGTAATGGTTGAAAAATGGCTTGAACTAGGTAAATATGTCTTTGTGTATCGATATTGAACATTGTGTATTGATACACAAGGCAAATTTAACCCATGAGTATCAATACAGTGAAGCATGTATCCATACCAAGAGCAAAAATTTGTTTCCAGTCTCGAGACTTAGAAGCCTTTATCGATACTCCATGAACTTGTATCGATATATAAGCTTGTGTATCGATACATTTTCCAAAAATCACAACTTTAGCTACTGCCAAAGACTTGTATCGATACAAACATGCTAGGTATCGATACTATATATTAGGTATCGATACCAACCCCTCTTGTATCGATACTACATGTGAAAATTCAAGTTTTTGGTGCCGTAAAGCCTCATATCAGTACTTGTGCACCTATATAACTTGTACATACCCATGACTTCTAAATTTTTCTCAACTTGATCGCAAATAGTGAGAAGTTGACTCGTGTACTCATCTGAATGACTCTAGTGACATCATGAAAAATGGCCTTTGATGCCTCATTTCACATTTTCTTCAATACGACCTACAAGCATTTTAGATCTTCCCAAAATTTTTTTCACCTGGTAGTTGCCCCCCGGTTTTTATTTTTATTGTTTGATTTTATCATCTTTCACCAACTTCCTAAGATGTCAAAAATTGATTCGAACAAAATGAGATGTCTACAGACATCATAAATTTATTTATTTTTTTTAATTTGGCTAAATGAGTTAGTTTTTAAAATCTAACAGATAAATAGTATAAAATTTATTTAAAACAGCACACTTTATTTCTTGACCAAGGTGACTCTCAATTTTTTTTAAGCCATAGAACAATGGTTTTGGCCTATTTGAATCAGACGAGATGAATAGTAGACCTGCTCAAGGGCCGGGCTACCCGCCCGAGCCCGAAAGTTCGCCCGAAATTTGGGAGGGTTTGGACAAACATAATAGGCCCGAAAAATGGGCCTGGACAAAAAAA